>NJDD01000406.1:396914-423630 GCA_002245505.1 Calephelis nemesis
AAATTTCGCCACGGGACTTGAATCCTCAGTAGCTCAATTGGTTAGAGCATTCGTCGGCTTGAGACGAAAGGTTACAGGTTCAAATCCTGTCTGGGGCGAAATTTTTTCTTTCTTTAAGATTTATAGAAATTTATCCCACGCACAGGGCAAGTGCTAAAAAAATAAAAAAATAAAAATTCGAAGGTAGGTATTTGTTTACGGGCCTAGAAAGTTTTCTAAGATAATGTCCACCAAGTTTGTCTTTAGGTAAAATAAAAAAGTGAAATATAATTAATCAAAACATTATACGTTTAAATAAAAAGCCTTTTGAAATGATTAGAAATTTCTACCAATAAAACGTTATTATTGACCGAGTTCAAAAAAACGAGGAAGTTCTCAATTCGGCCGGTATATATTTTTTATGTATGTACACCGATTTCTCCGAGGTTTCTAAACCGATTTACGGAATATTTTTTTTTTGTTTGATGCGAAATGGTTTCGAATTTGTCCCATAAAAATTTGATTTAGGTAGGCCTTTTAGTTTCTATTTCATGAGCATTTTTTATCCAGTTACACCTATTTCGATGTTTATTTTTATTAAAATAAATCACATCAGCAATAAACTAAAAAGCATTAAATAAAAAATCACAACGTTAATAAAAACCGGTATTAAAACTAAATAGTAAAAAATGGTAAAGATTTAATATTAATTATAGGTGTACTACCTATTATTTATATGTGCCAACATATTAGATGTTTGAAGTCGGTGTCAAGTCTTAAACTTATAAGTAAGTATTAAACTGGCTTGTCACAGACTTCAAACCTATTAGTAACTGGCACATATTAATGAAAGGTAGTACATAATTAATATTAAATCTTTATTATTTTTAGTTTTGAAGTCGGTTTTTATTAACTTAGTTATTTTTGTTTTAAGAATGTAATCAAGATTGTTCTGGAATTTCTGAAGAAAATTAAAAAAATATAAACACAATTTATTCACAATCGAGTGTCAAACATACAAGGAATCTGCAATATTTAATATTAAATAAACAGAATTTAAAACAAGGATGTGTTTAATATCTAGCATTTCAAATACTCTGTAGAAAACAAGTAATTGAATGAAAGTTCCAGAAGCAGCTGTAGTTAATGTCGAACAATTGTGGAAGATGTACCGGAAAGTTTCCAACTTCAAGTATTGAGCTATATGGTTCCGTGTAATATAGGACTTTTGTTGTAATCTTATAGCCGTATTATATTGAAAAACTTAGGACTACTAAAACTTTTTTTATAAACATAACCCATCTTATTGATAAACTCAGACTAAAGTTTTCAATGTTTAATTTGATGTTGCCTTTATTACTGTGATAATAGAATACAATGTCAACTTATATCTTGAGATCCATTTGAAGCATGTTTACTAACAAGATAAAAAGAAAGAAAGAAAACATTTAACACACATATTCACACAGACATCACAATGAAAAAAAAAATTAGATAAAGAATACTATTCAAGGAGCAACAATTAAATATATATAAAATTTTTATAAACGCAGTGTGTAACGCTGTGTTGCTCATGGGAGAAACACTCAGTATACAATGTAAAGGCATACCTATTGCTTTATCACTGATTTTCAGGTCCCCCCTTCAGTCTTGACAGATATCAGTTTTTTAATAA
This sequence comes from Calephelis nemesis, assembly GCA_002245505.1. NCBI lineage: Eukaryota > Metazoa > Arthropoda > Insecta > Lepidoptera > Riodinidae > Calephelis > Calephelis nemesis. The sequence goes on from NJDD01000406.1 coordinate 398,569, forward strand.
TAAAAAAACAAATCCCGTACAAATATAGTAGTAACAAATACAACCCGTCATTTGCAAAGTCATATTATACAGCAAACACCAAACAAACTACAATGATGTTTATATACTTTTAAAAGCTTAAATATCGATCTTATATAGGTAATATGTATTTTGCTTACATAAAAAAAAAACTAAACAAGATTAATCACACAAACTTTACAGATAATCTTACAAGTACACAAAAATCATCGAAAACCCCAGCTTCTTTATATAGAATGTCGATAAATAAATATAGGACCATTCGCGAGGCTTGAGTTCGATTCCCGCCGGGGCCCAGGCATTTGTGTGATGAACATTTGGATGTATGCTTTTCCGGGTCTGAGTATTTATTAAACTTATTCTGGTATTTATGTAAGTATTTCTATGTGTAAGTATCGTTGACTAACACCTATAACACAAGCATAAAATTTGCTTACTTTGGGGTTAGGTTCAATTTGTGTAACTTCTGGTGTTAAGTAAGTATCTTCACGCCCATATCCCGAAGAGGTAGGCAGAGGTACAACCAGGGCACCCACGACTAGCCGAGGACACTATATCCCACAATGTGATAGATGACAAGCCTATCGCCAACTGGGCACATATCCAATCCCGAACAACATTATTTTATTAGGAATTTGGAAAAACCAAATTTTCTTTTTGTTACCCGACTCGGAAATCGAACTCGGGACCTCATGAAGTCAAGTTCAACACTAGGAGCGCTAGACCACAGAGGCGATATTTTGTATTCGGTTCATAGAAAGAGATAGCATACATCAAAAATAAGTTTAGTTAGCACTCAGCAGAATCATCACAAATTGCAAACGCAATGTGTTACCAAAACTGCCAATAACAATGAAGTTACGGAAAAGCAGTGATTTATTCTCACAATAAATCATACACGTTATTCTATTTCTGAGGATTGAAGCGGTTAATGTCCTATGGTATATCGTTTTACGGGTAATTAAGTTACGAATGGTTGTCAACGTACGTACGATTCATGTAAATTTCCAATGTGTCAGTAACACACTGTTAGAGTATACATTAATATAGAGAACAGAGCTTCCTCACAAATTGTTTTTTTTTTGTTACAAAAAGCGAATTAGTGGGTCTCCTGGAGTTAAGAAACTGCTTCTGATGCAACTTTATCCTATCGTTGGGATCTTGGTCATATAATTAATCAGCAACCCTACTCTCATTACCAATACGAGCGAGGTGACTGATTGCAGCAAAGTCGTAATTCAGTAACAAAAAGCGGGCGATGAGTTGTCACATCCTTGTCTATTGATTAGTGAATTTTAATTTGCGACATATACTTTCTTTACATTAATTTCAAAATTAACAGTTCAATTTTGATTCTAAAGTTATTTTAATAAATGTTTAAGTTTCTCAAGAAAAAGCAAACAAAATATATGACCTCCTGACAGTGCTATGAAATGTTTGTGAGGGGGTCAGATATTTCGTGTGCTAACTGTACAATATTTGAAGCAATTAAATATATTTGATTTTGATTCTGACCCTGGCGAAACAGATTCGATTTGATAACCCGATATATATTAAAAATTAATGTACCTAGAAGTTATCAGTCAGTTTTTCTACAACTTTGGTAATTTTACGATTTTGAAGTTTTTTGAATGTTAACACGGCTACTATTGTGGTTGAGTTTATGTATTACCTTTTATTAAATGATGGTAATACTTAATAAATACTATGCTAAAAATATAACACTTTTTTACAATCTTATGAATTTTGCAATTGCATAATATTAAAATTACATAATGTTATTGGCTTCGTAGAAAAACAAGATAACACAAAATACCCTCTAACTTTTTTGTTAGCATAGTAATAAATCTCAAATTACAGAAGTAGTACTCGTATCAGCCTGAAAGCCGAGTCTTTTACGGTCATTTGTCAAATACTTTTTTTTTTAATTTTACCTAAAAGTGTATAGTTTAAAATGCGAGCTCTTTTCTAAGAAATACTCTAATCCAAACGTAATACGTCATACCATCTATTAGAAGCTTTGCCCGGGTTTTTGGCATATATTGTTAAAAAAGTTGGCAATTAACTTTTTTTGACGTTAGCCGATTCTGTGAAAACATATAGCTTTTTGAGAAATTCAATGAATTATAGTTTAATTTCTACCATTAAACTTGTTTTTTTTTTGTCAACAATACCTTGAACTTTTCTGAAACATGTTTAAAAAACTGACGCTTATATGTTACTTGCTATAAGCTTGGTATAAGATAACATGCAAGATTTTAAAAGACAACCATCGTCTGAAGACACCATAAATGTTACTGGTGTTTCGTGATCTTAGGTCTATCATAGATTGTAAATGAAAATGATTAGTTATAAAAGCTTATGGGTATTTATATTTTGTATGTGGTAGTTTTCATTCGTTTATTCAATCATTAGTACTTCTTTAATAAGTAAGGCTTTGAGAGTGCCATTTTTCTCTATACACTGTGGTGCATAAATTTCAAAACAACAAATGTGCGACATTGGTTTACGAAAATGGGGAACGGGATTTTAGCTTAATGAATAGTGTTTTTGGCAACAAATTGCTGCTATTTATTACTATTATTTTGTTTATTTATGGCCAACTTTTTGACATTTCCATATATCATGAACATGAATAAAGGCGTGTTCAGATGATCCGCGTCAAGCACGCACACGCTTTGAGCCCCCCCTAGACCCGCGCTCAGACCGCGTAATCCAACGCGCACACCTCGCACCCGTTTTTACTACTCGTGACAGTCTGACATATAACACTAGCTGAAGCGCGAGTGGCGGGCCTATGGCGGGCGCGTGGCGTGGGCGGGTTGATGTGGTTAATGCAATTTGAGAATACTGGTGTGACGAACTATGTCGAAAAAAAATCAAAGCGTGATGGCGAGGGTGGAGTGCGCTTGGTGTGCGCGTGTTGTCTAAATGCAGCCTAAGTGAAAATTTACTATTTTTTTTACCCCGAAAACACTTCAGTAATCAAAGATTCATCTGAGAGTTACGGTCACTTTGTTCTCCCACGAAGGCGTGATCGAGATGGTTCATAGCTATAGTTTGTGGAGATCGGTCTTGGCATTCTCAGGCTTATTTGTAAGTATCGAAATGGATATAAGGCGCACTATTCGGTATTTGTTTTATTTTTGAACATAAGTGTAACCTAGCAGTTATAGAACTAACGAATGCTGGTAAAACTGAGCTGGTCTGATGATGGAGCTTCAAGATAGATAACTTGATAGATTGCCTACTGATATATCTATCGAGTTTGGACTCATTAGATTCGTCTTATTTAGATTTATTTATATTCCCTGATGACGAGTACTTGATGACATAGACCAGAGTAAAGAGTTGGTTTATATGTTTGTTTTAATGTTCATACGGTATTATGTTTTGTAAACTTTACAGTTTATCTAAAGCACATCAAAAATAGAGGTGTTGTACGTTAGATATTATGTTGGAGCATGTATGTCTGTCTGTGACCTTATACCTTATGTATGGATGGACGGTTTCTCGGGGTTAATTGAATTTTTTTAATTTTAAGTTTATATTTTAACTACTTAAATACAAAGTCGTGTTAGTTACACAATTTTTAAGTTTAAACCTCCTCAATCGATTTGGATGAAAATTTATGGGAAGGTAGCTTAGAACTTAAGGATAGAAACACAAGATATTTTGTATCCCGTTCAACTGCGAGGAAACTAGAAAAAATCAACGTTTTAATTTTTCCTAAACTAATCGTGTGGAGCGAAGTTCGCCGATATAGCTAGTCTCCTGATATTTATTCTTTGTATAATAGATAATAGTTTATTTTGTTTTGCTCAAAAAATATCATATTGTTAAATTCGAATAACGAATAAACGAATGTGGGGGTAAAAATGAAAGAGGATTCGGACTTATCAACTTACGAAGGGATCGTTTTGTATAAAAAAACACCAGCGCATAAATTTAGATTAATCCGCCATTTCCCTAATTAACCAAGTTCTAAATGGATTAAATTTCCAACAAACAGAAAAACGGATAAGGTTTTTGCGACGATTTTGACAATTCGATGCGTATATTTTTATGTAAGATCACGCATACATTTTCACAGAATAATCCAGTTTTGAACCTCCTTTTTAGAGTTCCGTACCTCGATAGGAATAAACGGAACACTAATAAGGTCACTTTGTTATCCGTCCGTCCGTGTTTTAAGATTATTTTTAAGAGATATTAAGCTGAATTTTAAATAAATACTTAGATTTACTATTCTTTTGAGTTGTGAACAAATCAAAATTCTAAGCCAACGCAATCAAGATACGTTCGTTTGTGCTGCAAGTTTCTGCAAATTTTCGAAACTCCCAAGTGAATAAAAAAGCGGTTGTCTGTAAAGTCGGTTTTCTGACGATAGTTGAACGTGACAACGTCATAAGAACGGAGGCCGATTGTTCTTATTTGTCGCTCGTTCCACGCTCTCGCTTGCACTTCAAGCCTTAAATGACACGTCTCAGAGCGAGGTAACGCCGCATGAGTCATGTTTTTTGATGCATGCAGCATGCAGCCGACTCTATCGAATTATAAGGCGATGTCACGTCTAAACTACAGGAAGTACCCGTGTACTCAGAATCTTGAAACTTGCACAGGTAAAGGAAAAATTGCAACAGCGGTAAATTTGTAGCGATTGTCGTTATGGTGAACTTTTACTTATCTACATGTGTGTACGAAACCAAGTGCTCAAATCCGACTCGCACTTGACCCTTTCTTTTTTATTAGATAGAGTCTTTGTCTAATTCTGGGCAAGTAGTTTCATTTTATTTTGTTTATAGTAGCTAAAGTAAGGTAGCTATTTGAAAAGTAATCAAAGAATGTGGCAAAAGCAGTTACAAAAAAGATAAGAGTTAAGTTTAAGAGCATTGAACATTTCATCACCAAGTCGGGATTTTATCATTCCTTTTTCAAAAGATAAGTCATAGTTCTGAAGTATTTTTACATTTATTAAGATCCGATAACCGGTTTATGACTTATACCAGATGGAGTTTAAATTTTTAGAAGAAAAAACGATGCAGTCGTCAAGAAAGTATTCGAACTCTACCTCTATCGATCAGTGTCTCTAGATCCGTTAACCGATTGGCCATTGAGGTCACTGCGAAGCAATTTAATGAATAGGTAATTTGTTGAATCCTCAGAGATTTTCTTATCAGATCCATTACTCCCGACCGTCCTTGTGTGAAACCGGGCACGGAAAACGTGACTTCCATATAATAGGACTTCTGATTACTGCGTCAACGTCACGATAGCGCTTACATTTGGTCATTTTAAAAACTTTATTTGACCTGTTCGCTTGTTAGTTTGATAGTAAGGACAAATCTTTCAACTGATCTTATAAGTTGCTGAAATATGGAAAATAATATTTTTCGAACAATTTCTCATTTGTTATTATGGCGGCACAGGTAACAGGCAAATAGCGGTACAGGCAAAATTTTGCCTGTTTTACCGGTGCCTTGTAAGAGCAAGAAAAGGTCAAAACCACTGGTGGGAGAGTGCCTTTGTAGGGATCTACCATCTTACATATTTATACCGCCATAATCACCGATAAAAAATTTGTTCGAATCAAAAATGATGGTAAAAACATGAATAAAAATATGGGCGTTGAAAATATGGTTAAAAAGAGGACGATAAAAGAGTCAAAAAAGTAAAAATATTAGTTTCAGTCAAGGTGAAGGTCCTAGATGTCACACACACCTACGCCTATCACACACAAGTCCACAAGGCGTTTTAAGGGTATGGCTACGCCGAGAGAGACTTGAATTCCATGCCTGTTGAATACAACGGTTGTATTGTGGCTGCCATACTATCCATGAAAACGTCTTAAACGAAGAGAAAACCGACTATTTAACTTGCATATTCTTTATTTTTTTATTTTTTATGATGTTGGAAGGCAAACAAGCAGACGTATTTCCTGATGCAAAGAAATTCACGCCGCCTAGAGACACAAAAGATGGAAATTTTGCATTGCCAACCTTAGTCCGGGATGTTAGGCCTCAAGCAAAAGTAAGTTTACCGGCTATCTTACCCTCCTAACCGGAACACGTCATGACGTTATGGCGGCAGGAATAAGTAAGGCGGTGGTACCAATCCGGGTGAGTCACTGCGAAACTCTACCACCTAGTCAGATGTCACGGTGTCAGTGAAGGTAAGCCTGTGCTCGCCTTTTACGAGCTGCCTGGTAGGAAGGCAGATGGTCTATTCTGCAAAGGAGCCCGGACCAACACGGGGAAAACTGCATCAAATACAAAAATTCCATATCCCGGTACATTTTAGCCATTGCATGGTCTATGTGAAATGAAAATAATATTTTATATGGCTTTTATTTTTTAACTTCACTCTTTTTTTTCTTTGATAAATATGGTTTTCGATCATTTTTCACGACTTATTCTGTCAATGTCAAGTTAGTTAATTGACATATAGTCATTAGTCACTATGTACAAAGTCATGTCATGTCAGGGTCTCGAGCAAAGTGGTGGCTTCGTTATTCAAGCTAATTTAGTAAGATTTGACGGCTGCGAGGAAATAGACGATACACTAATTTCTTCATGATTATTTCATTTGTGCACTTTCACTGAACAAAGTTAATCTAATTCCCACCTAAATTAACCGATTTCACTCAATATAAACACGAAATTCAATAATTATGAAAAAAAATTTACCATCTTCATTCACGATGGCGCCAAAAACCCTATTTTCTTCAACTTCCACGGACGGACCGCGGACATACGCGTAGTTGTGGTCGCAGCAATGGCGCTCGAGTACGACTCGCGTGTAGTAGGCGCAAATCGTCTCTCTCGATAAATACTAAATAATACTGGAAGTTAAGCAAGCAGACGGATTTCCTGATGGTAAAAAGTTCACGCCGTATAGAGATACTAAAGGTGCGTTGCCACCCTAAGGCAGAGATGTTGGGCCTCGAGCTAAGTAAGTTTACCGGCAACGTTATCCTCCCAACCGGAACACGTCAACGGCAAGCGCTGACGTAATGGCGTAACTGATCCAGGCGAGTTGCTGCGAAACTCTATCAAACAGTCAGAAGGCACGGTGCTAGTGACGGTACTCCTGTGCTCGCCCTTTACCAGCTGCCTGGTAGGAAGGCAGATGGTCTATTCTACGAAGGAGCCCGGATCAACACGGGGAACATTGCAAGCGTGTTACGCGCGAATCAGAAAACGCGATTCACCTTCAGAATAACTTGTATGTAGCCCAAGTAATCCAATAAAGGACCTTTGTGGAAAAGCTCTTAAAATTACTTATCTCTTTCTCGGTAAACAGTCTAGATGCTGTGATAGAAATTAATCTTTGTCACTCTCCAGGATCTTGTTTATCTCCTTACTTAAAGATAATATCTGTATAAACGTGAAATAAGAATAAATAAACATATTTCTAAAATTACAATGTTAAGTGTGATCAAGATTATGGGTGAAGCTGCCGGGAATCACTAGTGGCTAGAGTAGGGTTGCTAACATTTTATTTTGTTTGAATATGATATTTTAAAATATATGATACGCTTAAAAATATAATACTTTTTGATAAGATTGAAACAGAGACTAATTTATTGAAACAAATTTTTTCTATTTTTTTGGTTTTAGAATTGCAAAAACTACTAAAAAATATGTATGTGTGAATACGAGACGTTTTTTCACATACTATATATTTCATTAATATCATATAACAAGGAGTCCCAAAATATAGTACAATAGTATGGTTAGTACAATAGTATTGCAAGGTAGGAATAAATAGTAGACTGTTTTACTTACAATTTTTTAATCTTAACATTGCAAAATATAAAAACTGATTTATTGTTCCGAAACATAGCACTTGGATCCCATGATCCCATGTTCGTCACCGAAATTACATACCAGACCCTTTCGAAAATCTTTATGACGTTTTTGGGTAAGTTATGTAGGTAATGACTGGAAAAGCAGAAATAAAAACTGAAATCATCATGTTATCGCTAGCGTAATATACACTGATTAAAAAAATACTCAAAAAAAGGAAAATGATAATGTCTGGCATCCGAAACAATAACTTCAAAACATAGTTTTTTTTTAATAACTAGAAACTTTCAATATGTAACACATAATATTAAATCCACAAAAACTCTGACATTGTAAATGAATCAAAGGAATATGCAAGTATACGTACCAAAAAAATATAAAGATAAGCCACTGGTTATCTTTCTGTAGGCTTCCTAAATTCTATTGCGCACAAAATGTGTTTATTTAAAAGCCCGTTTCACGTTTCACTGAATTAACCTGGCTTACGGTGTTGGGGCGGTGAAAGGTGAAAATGACGAAAACGAGTTTACTCTGACACAAAAAATACGATACTAAAAGTGAATGTGTTACTTTTTACAATAAAAGTAATGAATATTTTACTGGCTTTCCAGTAACTTACATACCTAAGTGTTACAAAAAAATAATGTCATACCTCTGGACCCCTTTTTACGAAAATTGCGCCGACGGAGGAGTATGAAATTTGGCACACTTAGTTATAGTTTATATGTACAAAAAGTGCAGAACGCTAATATATTTCAATAATAATGCAAATAAATTGTATTAAATCAAAAAATAAAACAATAGACATACAACATGCGTTCTACACATCAACAAAAATATTTATGATTACTATAAAAGGTCACAGATGTTGCACAAACTATATTTAAAAAAAATTGAAAAAAAATAGGTTGTCTTGATAAATGAAGATGGCGATCTTATCAAAATGGTATTAAAATTTCTTATGGCCGGATTTCGATGGATGAGCGACCACTAATACAAATAAATAAATGTCCCCGCACAAATAAAATAATAACCAAAATGTAAAGTGTATGCTTGTATTACGGATGTTATTTAACGATACTTCAGACCCAGAAATAGGGTGTCAGACCCAGAATCTAGGTGTTCATTACAAAAATGCCTGGCCCGTCGGGAATCCACCTCGAGCCTTATTGTTGCTGAAGTAAATACGCTTGCAGTCTCATGAAAAATGCACAGCATATTGCAATCTGACTCGGCCTTGAATTAAATTCGAAACTTTATACACAGAGTTTATTGTTTTACCACATTTTTTTCATGTAACGAAAACATCATATCGGTCTCAATTAAACTCGTAACTTCTTTCTTTGTCATACGTGAATGATGCTGATACAAATTATGTCCGAGGTAATTTTTGCTTTATATAAATATAAAATTGCCCCACACATATGACAAATGACAAACTAAACACAAGCGGGGTTGACGCTACTATCACGATTCCTACTGCAATATTGTCTATCAGAATCAATCTAAGCTGTAGTGGAAGCCATATTCATCACTCTTTTCATACACACAAGCCTGTTTCAGAATGTCAACTCAGGTATCTCTGGATAACTAAATCCATCCATAATTGCATTGTATAACTGTTTTGCCAATTTTACATGTGTCATTATTTCCACATATCCAAACCAAAACTAAAAATACCACCTGGATCTGTAACTTTAACAGAGAAAGTCAGTTAAAGTTAAAACTAAAATAATGTAATATATTTGTGTTATGACAGCTACACGCTACGCTATCAGCGCGTAGCTTATCGCGTGTAGCTTATAGTGCGTATCTTACAGCACGTAGATTACAGCACGTAGCTTATCGCACATAGCCTATAGTGCGTAGCAACGCATACGAATGCTGGCAAACTTGTATTAGTTGTATCCATATGCACTTCACTCGTTCGTGAATATCCCTTCGGTACAAATGCGGTGTGTTGTAATTGGTCGAGATATTTATGTATCATTTTTAGGTGGTGAGTTTTGAGGCAGATACAATGACGTAACATGTAAGACAGGTAATCAAGATTTGGTTCTATAATACTTGATGAAAACTGTGCGCTATGATGAATACTGTGATGAAAATTTCTATGCCGACTACTGCTCGATTCCTATATTCAACGAAATGTAATCTGTAACTATGATTCGCCGTTTGTCTAAAAGTAGTGACCGTAACAAGAAATATTAACTGACTTCGAAAAAACTTTAAAAAATCTGTAAATAATTTATGTTTTGAGATCGAAGTTGGTTTTTTGCAGTTTTACTACGGTATCATTAAACTGACAGATCTCCAGGTTTCGATTACCAAATCTACAAGGCGTATACAAAACAACCAGTTTCTATAATGAAACCGGTCATCAAAAACTGTTACTGACTGGCAGCTTAAACTCATTGAATAAATTATGTGAAAGTAATGTGCAGCAACTTACCCGGGACCTACCGCCTCGCATATTCTTGTTGCCATAATGACACTGTTTGGCACTGTTGTGTTTTAGCTGATATACCTTCACCTAAAACACAACAGTGCCAAACAGTTAGCCATGCACATTAGATTTAACTAGTGGTCGTCCGTTGCTTGAAATTCGACCATAATACATTTTAATATCTTGTCGATAAGAACGCCATCTTCATTTCTCACGACCAACTACTTTCTATATCTGTGATATGTGATCTTTTATCGTATATTGTGGGTAATGTTTTATTTATTGATGTAATGTACTTCATAAGCATTATATTAAAAAAAATATTAGCGTTCTGCACTTCACCTACACATAAACTATAAGTGTACGAAATTTTGTGCTTTTGTAAAGAGTCCAAAGTTTTGGCATCACGTATTAATATACAAATAATCCGGTTACAGAATAGCGACGTTCTTATAACGTCTATTTTGTCTACAGGGCCAAGGTTATCCCTTATCATTAAGAGAGCAATGTGCTTGTTCGATATCTTCTGCAATACAAATCTTTTTTAAATGTTCGACCATTTTCTCTTCGACAATCTTGAGTCTTGACCCAACTGTGCCGTAATGAAGTGTCACTTTCAAGCTTCGAAGTTTTACTTTAACCCTACGTATTTTACAGTTTCATATAAAAGTTTGGAATTGTTTAAAACTCTTTTAGCGTCGGAAATTAAAATTAAATTGAGTTTCACGTTTAGAAATTGAGTTCTATAAGTTGTGTAATGCTATTTTATATTACAAATAGACGGTAAGATTTCATAATTACTCGACTTGATACTACCACAGCCTATTATTTTTTACCTCCATGACATACTTGGCAATATCTTGTTCTGATCAGCATGGTAGGGTATGGGGTAAGCTTATTTACAAAGGAGGTTTAAATTTCAACCCGTAAGAAAATCCATATGCCTGTCTACTTTCTAATCTTTTAAAAAACCCATAACCTCCTTGGTTAAGAGATTAACTTCATCGAACAACAACGAGATTCATTTCAATTTGTTTGATGAACATCTCATCATGAACCATTGTTGATTAACACCCACAATTCAAGCAACTTGCTGACTTTAGAGTAACGTCAATTTATAGATTTTTTCCGAGAAATTTATTTATCTACTATTTAAGGAATGGATACATAACTGTCAAATCCACTTTTAGTAACGCATTTCATTCTGATATTACTTAAGCTCTTCCTTAGAACAAAATACGTTAAAGTAAATTTTCTTAATTAAAATGGGAAATACCTTCTAATATTACTGTCGTCTCTAAAATAATGTTAGTTACAGCTCAAACAAAATTTATATTTATTACAAAATCAATATATCGACCAACCATTAGGGAATTATGATTATTTGATTAGGCTTTAGTTTTTGTCCGAATTTCATATTTCCGATTTTCAATTCAAATTTTTGGCAAGTGAAAGCGAGACAATTACTGATCGTGATGAAAGAACTAACTCAAAAATAAGAAGAAAAAAATTCTAAAACCAAACCCTGATAAAAGTAATCATGGGACGTTCCTATGATTAACATGGAAAGCACGTACGAGCATGTAAAGTACTAGATAACATCCTTATAATCTCTTCATTTGAATCCAGAGTTCCCTTGCCAAGTATCTTTTCATAAATTGAGTAAACTTAGAGCTTTTGGTAGTGTTACCATAAGTTTTGCAAAGCCAGGATTCGCGCAGTTATATACCTTTTACACTAGAGCAAGACATAGTGTATGTTCTATAATGTGCATGCTACCCCATTCAATTTGAGTAATCAGTTTTAATTAGAAAAAAGGGTCAAAGTTCAAATCAAAATTTTGATATATTTAAAATTATATGAGAAGTATATTTGATGTTATTTTACTGTATTTGTAGATATTTAATAGTAGGGGTATAGCATACTATTTTTTTTTATTTTATTCAGATCCTTTTATATGAGTATCTTATACTAATTTTGTCCATATATCAGAATCAGAATCAGAACCTATACGATAATACCCTGCTACGACAGATTTATCGAATCTATAACAGCCTTTGGGTAAAATGATGTAGGTTTGAAGCATTGGGATGTACTGATTGAGGGACGAAAATATAAGTAATTCAGCCAGTCAATCCTTAGTAGATGTTAGAGAATTGTTCAATAGATAGTATGTATTACCTAATAACGAGTAGCACCAACACTCTACCTATCCTTGCTACCATAAATAAATATCCCTGGATAAGTCACCCAACTTGAATCTAACCTCAAAGTCAGAAAATTATTTGCTTGTCTCAACGATATTATACATAGAAATAATTAAATAGATACCTGAATAAGTTTTAATATATACCCAGACCCGGAAATGCAAACATTTAAATATTCATCACACAAATGCCTGCCCTATTATAACATTGAAATCAATGTAGGTGTTAGCGAATGGTAATCCTATCATACATAGAAGAATATTATATCGCCCTGAATCCTTACGAAATCCTCTAGGATTTTACAAAGCGGTGCAATTTCCTCTTACAAACTAAACCATTTATTTCAACAATATAAGTTGTAAGTAAGTAAGTAATAAACAATATAAATTATATAAATTTCTATTTAGCTACTGAAAACTTTAAAAGCTTTTATAAGCTGTGGCGTGATTTAGGAATGAAGTTTTAAAGTCATAATTGTAAATTATTTGTATTTTGATACTTAACACTGTTTATAAAAGGAATTTGTGTTATTTATTTTTAGAATCATTGTTTTTAACACGTCAATGGTATAAATTCTGAAAATGTTTTGTATATCTGCAAGACGAATTTAGATTATTGGAACGAATTTGGTGAATGTAAGTTAATTTCTAAAACTCTTACAAAATTACAATGATCTTTGCAAAATCTATTTGGTTTTTGTGTTGATTTTCATGAAATTTGATATGTATGCATTTAACAAAATACGCTAACGGGGTTATGGGTAATCAGAGAGTATTTAAGAAAAATACACATTGTGATAGACACATAATATTTTTAGATTAATACAGAACAGTCTTTGTGGTCTAGTGGTCCGGGTGTTGGACTTGACTGCATGAGGTCCCGGGCTCGATTCCCGGGTCGGGCAACAAAAAGAAAATTGGGTTCCCAATTTTCTAATAAAAAAAAAATGTTGCTCGGGATTGGAAATGTGCCCGGTTGGCGATAGGCTTGCCACCTATCATTACATTGTTGGACTTAGTGTCTTCGGCTAGTCGTGGGTGCTGTGGTTGTGCCTCTGACTACCTCTTCTGGGATATGGGCGTGAAGATACTTACATAACAGAATGCAGAATAAATGATCTGTTTTCCAGTGCCAGACAGCTCGTTAAAGGTGTGCACAGAATTACCGGTACTAACACCGTGACATCTGAATAGGTGGTAAAATCTCGCAGCGACTCGCCACGATTGATACCACCGTTTTACGTATTCCTGCCGACAGAATGTCAGCGCTTGCTGTTGATGTGTTCCGGTTCGGAGGATAAGGTAGCCGGTAAACTTACTTTTGCTCGAGGCTCAACATCCCGGCCTAAGGTTGACAACGCACCATTACCACTTTTGGTGTCTCTAGGTGGCGTGAATTTCTTACCACCAGAAAATCCGTCTATTTGTTTGCCTTTAATATCATGAAAAAAAATACATTATTAAAATTTAAAGTATGTGTGTTATTATTATATTAATAAAAGTACATGATTTCATAAGAAATATGATCAGGTATAAACTTATGTACCAAAACTTATCAGATATTTATTTGGCTCTCTTAAAGAAGTTCGCTTAAATATTTTCCTGCAATTGTTTAGCTCCGGAATACATCCTCACTCTAAAATGTTATCATGCAACTCTTTTAGCTCAACTTCAACTCAAATATTAATTGATTTATTTCACATTTTTAATGTATTTGTCCGCGACTTTATCGAAGTTGATCTATAATGATTTTCATACAAACTTGTTGCCCCGGTTATTGTCCTTCGGGAGTCGATATTTGATATTTGTATATCAAATTTTATCAAAATCGCTTCAGCGGTTTAAATACGAAAGAGCAACAGATAGACAGACACATCTTTGCATTTATAACTTTAGTTGGAATTATGGATTAATGAAATTAAATTATGATTAAGTCAATGTTGTGCTACTTAATTATTAACATACTTACAGACTGTTTTTGACGTATATACCTTTATTATAAAACATTCTGAGCCTTTACCATGAGTTGGTATAGATTACGTTCGATAAGTTACGAGTTGAAATCTTAGACACTTTTGGTAAAAAATGAGTTTTTCTTAGTTACCAATAGAGGCGCAGTTCGAAGTTTTCCTACAAATAATTTACAGAGACGGTAGCAAGTATAAAAAACTTGACAAGCTGAAAACTAATTGTAATGAATCTGGTTGTATTTTACGATAAGTAAAGTTTTACAAAGACGTCTCCTTAAGCTTAGAAGACATACAATTTCTAGTCCTCGTTATAAGAACTGACTACTGGAAACCCTACAATCATATATTGTTGTAGAACGTAGCATGTTGAATTCTAACGATATTTACTAAGATATTACAAAGCTTAGCAAGTTCTTTTTTTAAAGCGAAAAATTTAATAGGATAACTGCTTGGAATTTTGTAATTACTTATTGACTTTATAAGTCGTGAAATCTATTAATAATCGTTTAAATACTTTTTTTTGTTTCTTTTTAAAAGTTATTTAATATTTCAATTGTTTTATAAAAGGTATAAATGGTGTCTGAATGCATTTTGCCTTTATCAGAATAACTTTTTTTATGACATTGGAAGGCAACCAAGCAGACGGATTTCCTGATGGTAAGAAATTGCCGCCGCCTGGAGACACCAGAGGTGGTAATGGTGCGTTGGTAGTTGGCTAGAGGCCGGGATGTTAGGCCTCGAGCAAAAGTATGTTTACCGGCTACCTTACCCTCCAAACCGGAACACGTCACAACGTTATGGCGGCAGGAATAGGTAAGGCGGTGGTACCAATCCGGAAGTCGCTGCGAAACTCTACCACCTAGTCAGATGTCACGGTGTTAGTGACGACAAACCTATGCACAGGCACAGGAAGGCAGTTAGTCTATTCTACAAAGGAGCCCGGACCAACACGGGGAAATGTTTGTAAAATCAAGATAAAAAAATACTTAACACGGGGCGTGTGGTATAAAATTCGCCTTAACAGCTAGTTATTTGGCAGTTGATCTGTGAGAAGGTTAATGTGTTGGAAGTTTAAACGGCAACCGATAACTAAGGAACTGATAAAAGTAGTTATAGAGAACTTTGAGGACTAACTAACTTTTAGGGCTGGCCCTAGCCATGAAAGTTCAAAGGTCTATCTATTTATTATTTCATATAAACACGAATAGTTTTTTAAATAGGTTCTATTAAATAGTTTAGTGATATAGTGTTTGGCATTGATACTGTATCGGGTTTGATTCTTGGGTGGAATAATTTAAAAAGAGGTTTTTTAATTCCTAATAATAACACTAATGTTGAAAAAACTTAATAAACCTTCAAACACTTACGTGTAATATAGCTACGAACAATTTCAATCATATAAGCTTTCAAACAAAATAATCTTCATCAAAGTTGGATCATCCCTTCATATATGTGATGCCACAAACACAGAAGTCAACCTTATAACAACTCTGTTTTTGATGTTCTTGAGAGGAACTGTAAAGATCACAAAGTGGTACTATACCGTCATTCATCAACCACTACCTATCAGGTCCTTGGGGCTAAAAACAACGTTACCTAGGACTGGATAAGTGCACGAAGTTTGCCATTTTTTTTACATTGTAGACTAAGTACCATTTTTTTATGATATTGGAAGGCAAACAAGCAGACGGATTTCCTAATGGTAAGAAATTCCCGCCGCCTAGACACCAAAGGTGGTAATAGTGCGTTGCCAACCTAAGGCCGGGATGTTAGGCCTCGAGCAAAAGTAGGTTTACCGGCTACCTTACCCTCCAAACCGGAACACGTCATGACGTTATGGCAGCAGGAATAGGTAAGGCGGTGGTACCAATCCGGGCGAGTCGCTGCGAAACTCTACCACCTAGTCAGAGGTCACGGTGTTAGTGACGGTAAGCCTATGCTCACCTTTTACGAGCTGCCTGGCAAGGAAGGCAGATGATCTATTCTTCAAAGGAGTCCAGACCAACACGGGGTGATCGTGGGTGTTCTGGTAGTTCTACTGCGTGCCTAGGGATACCAACCTCATGATCTGTTATGTGTCACTCTTATCAAAGATACAGCGGTTTGTAGCAAATAAGGTATCAATTGCAAATATTTATATACGCATATTAGGCCTAAACTCTCGGCAACTTGACAACGACACATATATACAAACGTACGAATGTCTATAGTGTCTTTTGACTTGGATTTCTCTTACCATCAGGAGTGTCTTATGCCACAAAAAGGTCCCAATCATCTCTTATTGGATTTTATTTCACTACTGTACTTTAAATAATGGTGAAGCAACATTTTCTTTACATTTATGCAAAGTGAAAGCACCAACAGCATTCAATTTACATGAATTATACTTTGATTTTATGTTATACAGTTTTTATAAATTAATCTTTTCAGAAAACAGCTACATTTTTTACACACGGCTTCATTAAAAGTTGTAATTATTTTTACATTGGATTTTAGTACAAAAGACAATTAAAGGTAGATTGTTGTGCAGAAAACTTCCTGAACAAAAAATCACCGCCTAAAAATCTTATATAAAACCACCTTACGAATATTGAACATTTATTAATTTAAACGCAGTGAAGCTACAGAAAACCGACTTTAAATTTGGAATATATTTAGTTTTCTCATGAATGCTAATGTAGACCTGGACCAAATTATAATGGGATCACCACCTTCTCCTCTTATTCGTCGGTTGAAAAAATGAAAAAAAAAATACGTTTAAATTAGAACATTAAAAAGTTATATTTACAAAGTCGGTTTAAAGCAAAAAAATGCTGTTGCTAAAAAGGTAATTTAAAGCTTAATTGCTTAACAAAACAAGACACAACTTTGAGTTTATATTAGAAAGTTGTGGCGCTTATTCAAACCGCCAAAGTTGGTAGTTACTTAGCTTCAGCTTTGTTAACCATTATGTTATTTAGAAAACGTAAGCAATTTGGTTGCGTAGGTGATTACCGCTTACCAATTTTAACTATGCTGAAAGTCTAAACAAAATTTTGTAGAAGTATATTCATGCACGTATTCCAGACGAGGTAGGCAGAGTTAAAATCAGCGCATCCATGACTAGCCGAAGATACTAAGTTTCATAATTTGATAGGCGGCAAAACCTATAGCAATCACATAGCCGGAATTAGTTTTTTGAGATAGTTAAGAAATTCAGAAGGAATAAATGAATGTGTAAATTTAAATTAAAAATTGTATTTAAAATAAATATAGGTTCCAAAATAATTTCATTGACCCAGGACCATAAAAAAATTACATCTCCTGTTAACAAAAATGTTTTAGCCGGGATTCAAATTTATGTCTCATGATTCATGCCGTTAAGCATTGATGATTAACGTAAATAAATAATTAAAGATGGCTTCATCTAGCAATACCGAAATTGTATCACAGATTCTTCCAGGTAGACAAAATTCTTGAAATATCAGAAATTTTGACATTTCAATCGAAATGGCTAAACATTATGAAACTTGAACAAAGATAACAAAGAGAATATAATCACTACGTTTTAAAAGATAATGTTTATGTAATACGCACCCTTAAAAAATATTCAAATGCTTGTCATTGAAAATTAACAAATAATTTGAAGAGTGGGAAACCATCCTAGAGTGGGAAACCATTAATTATTAAAAAAAGGCTATTCAACCCTCTAATTTTTGGACACTGACACACGACCTGACGACCCAGTACAAACGAGGTTTGCATGCAAATTTCTCATTGGTATTCTCTTTGAAACGATCCAAATGACGCTGCATTTCATAAAAGATGTTCATGTTTTACATCAAGAGCAATTTAGAAAGGCAAATCTAACGAGTTGATTTCAGGCCCCATTTTAATGTAATATTGCTAAGCGTCAGTTGTCCTGGCGTACTTCGTACGGCCGATTCTGTAGTACGCAATTGTTTAATCTTAGTTTTTTTTATGATATTGAAAGGCAAACAAGTAAACGGATTAGGTACCTGATGGTAAGAAATTTACGCCGCCTAGAGACACCATGGTGATAATGGTGCGTTGCCAACCTGAGGCCGGGATGGAAGTCCCTGGAGCAAAAGTAAGTTTACCAGCTACCTTACCCTCCGAACCGGAACACGTCATGACGTTATGGCGGCAGGAGTAGGTAAGGCGGTGGTACCAATCCGGGCGAGTCGCTGCAAAACTCTACCACTTAGTCAGACATCATGGTGTTAGTGACGGCGAGCCTATGTTCGCCTTTTACGAGCTGCCTGGCAGAAAGGCAGATTGGTTATTCCGCAAAGGAGCCCGGGCCAACACGGGGAAAAGTAATAAAAGTAATAGTTTCGTAATATTCATGGTTATTTTGCTGTTACGGGTTAAGATGAATCTAAAAATACAATTCCTTTAAAATCGGTCCAGCAGTTATCAAGATAAGTAGCAAACCTTACTTTACCAGACTATATAAAAATAACTAAGATAAAAAACCGACTTCAAAACTAAAAGTAAAAAATTATAAAGATTAATTATTATTTATATTCTTCCTATTATTTATATGAACCATTTAATAGTAGGTTTGAAATCGGTACCAAGCTTTAAACTTGTGATTATATTATAAGTAAGCATTAAATGTGCTTGGTACCGACTGATATGATTTAATTTAATAAAAATAGATATCGGGATAAGTGAAAGCAGATAAAAATAAAAGTAATGGGTCCACCTGAATAAATTTTTTATGGGACCAATTCGAAACCATCTGCCATTAAACAAAAAAAGAATTACGTATTTTGGTTCAGAAACCTCGGCAAACTCGGTGTACATATATTTAAAAAAATGTGCTATCCGAATTGAGAGCCTCCTCCTTTTTTGATCTAGGTTTAAAAATAAATATAGACGACAACAACAAGCACATAGCTCTCCTGATGGTAAGAGATAACATTGGAACACTTTACATTGAAATAGCATTAATGTTAAAAAAAAACAGATTTTACAGGTAAGTCTATGTCTTTTGGTTGGGGTAGTAGAAAATTATTTTAGTAGGGTAAAGTGAAGGATATAGGTGTAGAAAGGTTATAGGTTATAAGTGAGTTTGTTTCGCACTTGATCGGTTTTGTTTATTCACCATAAACAAAATAATTGTCAACGAATATCAAATAACAGCTGAGTGAGTGTGGAATCCATTATTGGGATAGGTGTAGGGTTGTCAAATTCTAATAAAATAGCGGTTACTAAAGTCGGTTTACTGATAATAGTAAAACGTTATAAGAACGGAGGTCGATTGTGCCTTTTTGTCGGTCGTTCCGCGCTCTCGTTTGCACTTCAAGCCTTAAATGCCACGCCTCAGAGCGAGGTAACGCCGCATGAGTCATGTTTTTTGCCGGCTCCATCGAATTATAAGACGTTGTCATGTCAAAAAGTATTTTATAATATTTATCTTAAAAAAAATAGACAGAAGTACGACGATAGTGCTACAGGTGGATGACGTGGCAGAATGTTATTGGTTGAAAATCCAATTTTAGACAACATTCAGCAAAAAATGTGCTCAACGGGTGTTTATATTTTTTTAGTAAAACAGGTAACGTTTTAAAATACTATGTTAGCAATTGCATATTTTTTATGCTTCGTTCAAATCTAAAATAATGTGTTATTTTTTTGTAAAATTTGAAAATATTAAAATAATATATTCTTCTAATAAATATAAGATTATCGAAAATCAGTGTAGACCATGGTGTCTACACTGACATTACTAAGAATTATGATAACGTTTTAATGTCTGTGACTTTTTGGTAGCACAAAGATAAAGGATTAATTCCTTCTAACATTGTCAGCGCTATGCGAATGTAAGATGCTGTTGCATTTCGTCTATAGATTTCTAGGCGGAAATAATGGTTGGATTGTTGAGGTTGGTGAAAAGACTGGATAATTCTAATTTTCTGATTGAATTAAAATTTAAACAATTCATTAATTTATTGCTCATTAATCATTAGTTTCTACGATTGCTAAAGTTTGTCTTTCATTTCTTAATAATTTGTTGAGGTCAAAGGCATACGCCATGAATGTTACAATACTAACCAGATACTATATTAAATACTTTACATGTCTAAGTCAGACATTTTTTTTTAATTTTCAAATCCCGAGTTCTGACAACCCTAGATGGGTACCTCCACATGGGGGCAGGCTGAATGTTTTGTCTGCTAATATGTGAAGCATTCAGACGAGTGGGTACGTATCTCGTAATTTGATAATAATATTGCGTGATATTCCGAATGGCGCTATTATTATTGCTAGCATTTCTTTCATTAGATTCATGGAAATAAGTTACTCTATGAAATAAAAATATGAATTTATTAAGTGCCTCTCTAACATTTTATTGTTAAGCGGTTTTTTGAACGGATTGTTAAGAGGTATTGCCATTTTTTATGGAAAATAACATAATAGACGTCATGGGCTCGTCACCGTCTTGAAACCCGAAAGGTATAACTTTAAAAAGCTAATATTTTGTGTAAATCTACTAACTATAGGTTAGCGGGTAGATTCCTTCTCTGTTACGTCTCGAAAATTGTCAGTATCATTTCATTTCCTTTTCATGTTGTCAAATTTTTTATTTTACTGTTTTACAATAAAATTTTATTTTTGACTGGCGCAGTTATAAACTATACATATAAACTTTCCTGTTCAATCACTTTATCTATTAAAAAAAACCGCACCAAAATCTGTTGCGTAATTTTAAAGATTTAGGCATACAAAGGGAAATTGGGACGGCGGACGTGACTTTGTTTTATACTATGTAATGATTACAATATTTATCAGAATATAAATTCTATTTTTTTGTTTATGTTTTTTAAGCAGAAGTTATAATAATAAGTGAGATTTTATTATGTTTGAAATAATTTATTATTAGTATTATTAATTAATAATATAACTATTAATTTCTATACTATTTCTTTTTTTAGGTTTAAACATTTAACATAAAAGTTAAAATAAATTGTTGGTATATTTTTAAAAAGTGTATGTAGAAGTCTGTGTGTGTGCGTGTGTATCTTTGTAGGATATACTTAAATAGATTCCAATATATATTCAATAAATACCCTGAAATATAAATCACACATATCTAAATGTTCATTACACAAATGGTTACTCCCGTCGGGAATCGAACCCAAACCTCGCGGTAAGTCTGTGGAGTTAGGCGTGTACGCTAACCTCGTCCAATGAGGCAGTCATAGATCTAGGTATACTAGTGGTCACCGATTGGTCGAAATTCGACCACAATACATTTTTATATCTTTTTAATAAGAATGCCATCTTCATATTTCAAGACCAACTACTTTGTTTCCAAACTTTTTGGTGCGCCATTTGTGATTTTTACTGTTATCAACAATATATTTGTTTGTGTGTGTCAAATGCATGGCAGTGTGTGTAATGTTTTATTTATTAATGTAGTGTATTTTATAAGCATTATTGTTGAAAAATATAACCGTTCTGCACTTCTCCTACACATAAACTATAAGTGTGCTAAATTGTATGTTCGTCTGTCCGCGCAAATTTCGTAATAAGGGGTCCAAAGTTTTGGCATCACGTATTAATATATAGATATATAAGATATGTGTTGCACATGATTTTAGTCTATCCGTGTTTGTAAATTTTTATAGCAACTTATTCCAATTAAAAAGTATCTTCACGCACGTATTTTCCGAAGAGGGAATTGAGGGTATAATTAGGGACTGTCACAACTTCGTCTTATTACTTAATGGCAAACCTATCAACTACCGGCTCCAGTTTTGGCTGGAAAATTGAAAAAACACGTTTCAAATTTCTTGTCCCTGGAATCTAATTCAAAACATCATGTAAGGGAGCGTTCCAGTATTACGTAACGCGATTTGGGGGAGGGGGGTCTCGTAAAACGTTACGATGTGTTACCAGGGCAGGAGGGGGTCTGTCTTACAACACGTTACGTAACATTATTTTTTTTAAATAAATTTTTTTTATTTATTTAGTAAATATACATAAATATAAATGTTATCTAGTATTGTTACCGCAAAGTCCATTGAAAGTATACCAAGGATAAAAACTGTAATATTACTCATTTGAGTGTTACGTAACGTTTAGACAGGTGGGAGGGGTACAGAAAAATATTACTGTGCGTTACAAGGGGAGGAGTGGGGATCAAAAATCTTCAAATATTGCGTTACGTAATTCTTGAACGCTTCCTAATCAACACCGACATCAGGACACTAAAAACAATAGCAAATGAAAGAGTTTGATGAAAGTTTTATCACATTGTTATAGCTAAGTAGCTGTTACTAGAGCGGGCTAATAATTTCCAATGAATGTCCTTTCAGTCGCCGCCCCTCTGCTGTTCCAGTTCTGAAGGGAGCTGTGATGAAACCAGAAACCTAATTAGCTTTCAACCTTCTCAATTATTTCTTTTTACGGTCATTTAATATGGTATACAAGCGACATAAATTAGAACATTATGGTAATAATAAATTATCTTCACGCCCATATCCCAGAAGAGAAAGGTCGGCAACGCATTTGTAATACTCCTAGTGTTGCGGATGCCCGTGGGCGGCGGTGATCACTTTCCATCAGGTGACCCACTTGCTCGTTTGCCTCCTCTTGTATAATAAAAGAGGTAGGCAGAACCAGGGCACCCACGACTAGCCGAAGACACTAAGTCCCACAATGTGATTGGTGGCAAGCTAATCGCCAACCGGGCACGTGTCCAATCCCAGGCAACATTATTTTTAATTTAGAAAATCGGAAAGTCCAAATTTTTTTTTTGTTGCCCGACCCAAGAATCGAACCCGGGACCTCACGAGAACCACTAGACCACAGCGACGATTGGGTTTGAAAATGGAACCACAGCATCGTAGATATCTGACCTCTACTCTATTTAATACTACAAAGTATTGCAAGGGGCCGCTAAACAATACTACAAAGTATAGCTAAGTGGCGCTACTCGCTATACAATACCACAAAGTTTTGTAAAGGGGTTGGATATCTGTGATACTGCAATAAATATGACCAATATCAGTTATAAACCCCTCTTCCCGTATTCGTCCAGGTCCACTGAATGGAATAGACCATCTGCCTCTACTGGCATAGAGGCAACTGGAAAAATCAATTGTTGTTCGTCAGTCTCGCTAAAGCTCGAGAGCAGCTAGACCGGTTTGGGTAATTATGGTTTTGAATTATTTATTAAAGCCTAGGAAAGGTTTAAAAGGTAAGAAAAAAGTAAAACCTGCGAGGTAAGCGAAAGATAAGAAAAAAATAGACACTAGACAGAAAAACAATTTAAGTTTTAGCATATAAAAAGAGCGGGTGGAGTAAAGTTTGCCAGGACAGGTAGTTTGCAATAATAATACCTATACTTTTCGTTAGGATTTGAAAGACAGAAAGAAAGAAAAAATATTTATTTGCGGAACATGAGTGTTACAAAGATGCTACAAAATTATTTAGGCGTTTCAACATATTCTACCAACTTGTGGTGTGCAAATATTTTAATAGGTTTTAATCAAATTACTAATTTTAATTAATTTGTTACTATCTACAACACACTGTATCTTGTATTTATTACATGATTATTTATTAATATAAACAATTTTTAGAATATAAACAATCTTTACGCCCATATCCCCGAAGAGGTAGGCAGAGGCACAACCAGGGCACCCACGACTAGCCGAAGATACTAAGTCCCACAATGTGATAGGTGGCAAGCCTATCGCCAACCGGGCAAATTAATTTTTGATGACGCGATGCGGTTTCAGACTACGTGGTGATAAATAAAGCTTTAACTGGTTTGATGTAAAACCGGATAGTGACTGAATAAAAGCTATTAAATACTAAATCTATATGGCTTATGTCATACTACGTCACAGATTGAATCGTGCGTGGAAAATTAATTGAAAATCGAAGTTGAATTTGTTAATCTGCGCTTGAACTAAGATATACTAACATTACATTTTTGTCATGTTCTATTTAAAAACAGGTGACAGGTGCCACCTGAATTGTTAAAAACTGACATTTCCCACGTTTTAGATTGAAAGACAATTTATCCACACCCTTTATAGAAATAAGATAGTACCATGGTACTATTATCGAATTCACGTTTCTTCGAAGATGAGTATATGCGTAAGTAATTAACATGTGCGTGTGTGCGTTGTATCGATTCGATTCGAATTAGTTTCGGTTCATGCGTTAGTTACTTAACTTCTCACGATCCTTTTCATTGCCCTACTTGTTACAAAAGCTATTTTGATCACGTGATGTTGATCTCATACAAATGAAACAGTTCTTAGTTAGTTTAAGTAATGTTGCTAGTTAAATAATAAATACCATTTATAAAAAACAGTTCTGAGTTAGTTCGTCATTACTAAACTAAAAGCTAAATTAGTTAGATAATTATTTTGAATACCATGTATAAACAAAACAGTTCTGAGTTAGCTTGAGTCTTTTTATTAGAAAATTTGAAAACCCGCATTTTTTTTTTGTTTTCCGAACCGGGAATCAAAGACAACACCTCATGAAGTAAAATCCCACACTTGGACTGCTGGAGCACAGAGGCGACTAATATATATAAAGTTTCAACTAAATCAGTCCAGTGGCTAGGCGACAAACGCACTT
>NJDD01000406.1:423646-438205 GCA_002245505.1 Calephelis nemesis
AAAAAAAAAGAAATCTTATCACACTGTTACACTCCTTACACTTTAAAATAATATTGGATGAAGAGCTGTGAATACATAGAGTCGATTCCAAGAAAGGTAAAAGGCAGGAAACGCAACTAAATGAGGATTTAAAGGAAAAATTCAATATAAAATCCTCAGAACTGTAAAAGGTCAGACTTCTACCTACTGCACAGAATAGATATCAACAATATACAGAAGACTCTATCTCTAATAAAACGTAAAACGAGGTACAACAATTCTTATTAAAAACGCAAAATAAGGTACAACAATTCTAAATAAAAATGTGTTCGTGTACTAGCGTACACTCATAAGAAGTGAAGAAGTGAAACTTCTTAATGACGTTATTTTTCAAAAAATAATTTACTATATGCAACTTTACAGAAATTGGTTAAATAAAGTTTAATGTCAATCCCTACTCCGCTGGAGAAAGTATACTTCGAATTACGCGTGGTAGGGATTAGAACAAAGATGGCGCGTAACGGAAAAATGTGATGCATAACGAAAAAATGTTACACTAAATTTTTTTCCAACCCCCATAAAGAAGTTTCACTTCAAAAACAAAATGAGGTACAACAATTCTAACTACCGCTGTAACGGTAATGCAAATGCTAAGAAAAATTTAATTTAAAAAGTTAAAACAAAGCTTACATTGCGCTGTAGGTACATAACTTGAATAAAAACAGCGACACCTTTCGAAAATGTATAGAAATGTTGCGGCAGCGCTTCTTTCTCTATAACATGTGAATTAGTAATATCACAGAAATGTCGCCTCTGTGGTCTAGCAGTCCGGCGTCGGATTTGACTTCTTCAGGTCCCGGGTTAGACCCCCGTGTAAATTAAGAAATGTATTTTCGTTTTTTAATAAAAATAACGTTGTCAGAGTTAGGGTATAGGCCCGGTTGGCGATAAGCTTACTACCTACAAAATTATGGAACTTAGTGTCTTCAGCTAGTAGTGGGCGCAATGGTTGTGACTTTGCCAACCTCTTCGAATAACCTGAAGTACTTAATGATAAAACAGAAATAAAACTGTATCTATTTAAGAATTATTAAAAAAACAAAGATTGCTACTCATTGTTAACAGGATATAGCACTGAAAATTTTGTCGGTTTGGGTGTTTACTTTTCATGCAAATTCTGCTGCACAGAATAATATCAAATTTTGTATAGTAATTTGTAGCCCTAATCAACACTTTTTAAAACTTTCACTGCGCATATTTTTTTTGTATCCATTGCTAATGAAAAAAAGTCTTTCAGGCGTAGAAGACGGATGAAAGCAACAAATTTTCCTCTATGTGTATTTTTGTTTTTGTGCGCATTCTAGCCGACTTGCTCTAAAATTCCGAACGTGGACGAACTACAAACGCTCGTGTATTTTACTATTTGTAAACAAAACGCTT
The DNA here is from genome assembly GCA_002245505.1 of Calephelis nemesis. Classification (NCBI taxonomy): domain Eukaryota; kingdom Metazoa; phylum Arthropoda; class Insecta; order Lepidoptera; family Riodinidae; genus Calephelis; species Calephelis nemesis. Next base: position 425,066 of record NJDD01000406.1, read on the forward strand.
AGGAAGTGTTTGAGGTTGCGTAGTTCCGGTATAGGCACTTTGTTATGGACACAATGGAAAGAGTTAGTTATGCATATTTTTGTATTTTGATATGCAGTGATTAAAAGGACCGTTTTTATTACTTATAGAAAGTTTTCGTTTACCCACTTTTCCGAATAGGCAGGTTTAGCTGTGCGGTGTGCCAGGGGGCAGGCATTTGTGTGATGAACATTTAGATGTCTGCATTTCCGGGTCTGGGTGTATAATAAATTTATTCTGGTATCTATTTAAGTATTTCTATGTTATTAGTATCGTTGACTAACACCCATAACACAAGCATATAATTTGCTTACTTTGGGGTTAAGTTCAATTTGTGTAAATTGCCCAGGGATATTTATTATGTATTATTATTTATGTTTTACCAGAGCATTTACCATTAGTTTCAGGATCGTTGAGTTTACTATACTAGAAATCGTGCCCGTAAATTATTTATATGAAAAAGAGTATCGATACATCAACAACGTATCAAAACGTAGAAAATGTAACGATACGTAGGTATCGTATCTACAACAATTTTTGTCTAAAACTTTAGTTCCCTTAGTTACCAGTGGAGGCTTTGTTAAAAACTATCACTAAAATAATTTACAGATACGCTAGCGAGCATAATGACATACACTCGTGGTAAGGAGGATAGTTAAAACATTAGCTTTTAGTGAAAAAAATAAGGTTTATCAAAGTTTTGTCCAGAAAATAGTCAGTTAAGGCCCCATACTTAGACAGCCAGAAGAGCTAATCGCCGCACTCCCCCGGTCCATGATTACTATGAAATATTGCGCTCTAAAGTAAACGTCCTAAGCGTCAAATCACTATTTTTGACACTATAAAAGTAATTTGAAAAAAAAAATATATATAAAAACTGAAACACTCACCTTTTAGGTAGGTACTTATCTATGTTTATGTTAAATCTGGTGTCGATATTTTCATAATTGAAGTGGACAGTTGGGTGTTGCTTTCAAAAAAGGGTTAACTTTTTGATTTTTTTCTATCGAGCAAAGTGAAATGAATCGTGTTTTGGAAACACCAGTCTTATAAAGCATATTCATGTTAATCTTGTGTATTTTTGTCACCAAGATCCATGATTGCTTTGTATGAAAAAAACATTATACTGCTTCGTATTTTAGCATACATGGACCCTTAAATGTCACTATAAAACATATTAACAAATTGTGTGCGGTGCAAAAGTATCTCTGGTCATCGGCTATGTGCGATGATCCGGAAAATCACAAACTGTCGGTAGTCATGATTTACGTAATTGTCTTTTTTTAATTATAATCGTGGGCGTAAGCATGCCACTAATAATTTTCATGTAGTCATCATTCGATTTCGCAAAATCAGACTAAAATGATTAAAAAAAAATTAAGTTTTAGGTAATTTCATCTTATCACAAGTTCAACGAATGATATAAATAATAATAATGTGAGAGTGGGACAAGAGGTATCTCGTCCGGCAGATTTGACGCTAACGAGGAAATACACGATACGTTAATTTTTGCATGAATAGTTTTTCTACTGTGCACTTTAACTGAACAAAATTATACGAAATTTCAATAGAAAGACCAATTTTACTCAAGATGTACAAGAAATTTAATAATGATGTAAAAACTGCTATTGCATTAATTTCTCTTGATTCTGGCAAAACTTAAGTCTGTCTTTGAAAGTCCCAAACCTGTTCAGAAAGGGCGTTCCACGCGCGTATCGTATTTAGGGGTACAAAACGATAAATAAAAATTATCATAAATAAATATAAATGGACAAGCGACACAAATTGAATCTAACCCCAAAGTAAGCAAATTATATGCTTGTGTTATGGGCGTTGATCAACGATACCGATACATAGAGATACTTAAATAGATACCAGAATAAATTTAATATACACCCAGACCCAGAAATGTAGACATCTTAATATTCATCACACAAATGCTTGTCCCCGTCGGGAATCGAACCCGAGCCTCGCAATTAGTCAGTGCAGTTAGGCGTGTATGTACGCTCGCCATTCGACCAACGTGGCGGTCAAATAAATGCATATAGCGATACATTTCATGTATGAACGTGTAGTTTGATAAAAAGGTTGTCTAGTAGAAATCGCTTTGTCGATAAGACTGCCTTTATAAAAATATGTCGTTGTAGCATACGAGTATCTATATATTAATAAGTGATTCCAAAACTTTGGATCCCTTTTTACGAAAATTGCGCGGATTCAGAAGCAAATGCTTATAAAGTACATTCAATCAATAAATAAAACATTTCCCCCACAACCATGCATTTGACACACACAAAGTAATATGTTGATGATAACGACAGAAGATCAAAGATGGCGCACCAAAATGTTTAGAAACAAAGTAGTTGGCCTTGAGAAACGAAGATGGCGTTCTTATCAACTAGACATTTAAATTTATTATGGTCGAATTTCGACCAACGGGAGATCACTAGTTTTACTAATTTTTAGTTTTAATGATTACGATAGTTTATTGAGTTTTAAATTACAGATAGCATTGATTATGTAAGAAAAGAAATACGCAGAATAGCGCGCGTTAAACGCCCTTTGTGGACTAGCTCTTAATAACTTTTTAACTGTAGCGTTTTAAACCATTTTATAGCGATAACATTATAAAATTATTTCGCTTTTCAGTTATCTCAATACTTGGAAACTGGAGCATCCTGTCATATTATACAGGAAACGAACATAATGTACACTTTCCGCGCAAAATATTTTATATAGTAGTTTAATAAAAAGCTTTTTAAATATGATATACCAAACCAAGTTATTTTGCGCATTTTAGTTCAAAGTTTTCCTTTAAATGTGAAGCTATTACTAACTGTGTTTGGTAATAATAGCCTCTGTGGTGTGGTTGATGTTGACTATATGTGGTCTCGATGAGGGTACTTTTTACAGGTAACTGAAATGAGTTTAAAAATCATCATAAGGTGACAGATGGACTAATATTGCTAAGTTTTTGTTGTGTTATTGTCAAATGAAAAAAAATCAAATTCACAGGACAGGACAATGTCTGTCGCATTAGTCAGTTTAGTATTCTTAAAAATAAAATTAGCTGAGTTTATGTATATTTGATTTTTCACCTATCATATTGTGGGACTAAGTACAGCTGGTTGATAGAAGGTGCCCTAATTGTAATCTCTGTTGAAATGAGAGCCGAAAAATCTGTGTTACGTTTTCACGAATTCACAATAGATTAATCAGAACTAAGCTGAGGAATGCACTAACCATTTGTGCTACTGAGGATTCAAATCCCGTGGTGAGATACACCGTTCTGAGTACCTTTTTGAAGTTATACTTCTTGTGGCGCGTTAGGAAAAAATGATGACGGTAAGTTTTTACGATGCGCGCGCACACCGTCACGAAAAACCGACATGATGAAGTTAGCTATAGATAACATTTTAGTTTTTATTAAATATTAAATAAAATTTATTTAACTAAATAATGCATTATAATAAAACTTTTTATGTATTAAATACCTTTTTTCTATGGTTAGTGTCATTTTGTCTACAAATATAAAAGATAAATTTTTTAAAAAGATTTTTATCTTATTACGCCGAAGAAGTATAACTTCTAATGCGCGTACATAAGTACACACACAATTTTTTTTTGTTCTCGTAGAGGAAAATGCATTTACGCACGACTGGTAAAGTGGTGCCGCAATACCCACTAATAGCCTCTACGTCCGCCTACACTGTGCAGTGGTGGCGAGTTGGTGGGGACGCTTGCGCATTCTTCCACCAAACCGTTTGACAGGATTTGAACCTGTAACTTTCGTTTGTATGTTTGTGTGTTTCACAAATTTGATACACACATAGAGGGTAACATGGATCAGTCTTGGACGGAGGGTCACGAAAAATTGTTCTTGTGGGACCGTAAACCATGCCAGCACAGTGGCGCATAATAGCTAGTATGTAATATCCGTAATATATTTCGTACCAGTCAATAAATAGAGTAAACAAGAACAAAAGCTTTTAAAATGAAAGAAACCTTTCTGTATATTTATTTCTGTAAGATAAACATATTAGTTTACAACTAAATCGACAAACGGTGTAAGGAAAATATATCCAATATGATAACTTGAAAAGAAACTAAATAAAGCTTTTTAGTCTATTATTCTTTTTCCATTCTACTGGCTCCGAAGGCAGACTAATATCCTCCGGCCCAGTCGGCTGGAACAACGATTGAGTAATTGGGTTACATAATGTATACAGATATTCTGTGTATTTCTGTATAGGGCATGGTTATTTTTAACCGACTTTACAAAAAAAGGTTTAGGTATTTTTATGTTATAAGATAGCGAACAAGCATACGGCTCCCTGATGGGAAGAGGTAAGAAGGAAGAGGTAATGGGCTTATAGAAATCATAGATCACCTCTGTGGTCAAGCGATCCAAGTATTGAACTTGAATTTATGAGGTCCCGGTTTCGAATCCCTGATCAGGCAACGAAAAGAAAGGTGGTATTTCCAATTTTCAAAAAAAAGTGTTACTCTCGATTGGATATGTGTCCAGTTGGCGATAGGCTTGCCACCAATTACATTGTGGGACTTTCTTCGACTATAGGTGGGTGTCCTGGTTGTCCCTTTTGCCCACTCCTTCGGGGATATGGGCGTGAACATTTTTACATTTCCAGCTGTATTCCGAATTAAATTCATAATTCGTAGTCTTAATAATAAATGTTCCATTTACTTTTAAAACTACGAATTATATAAAAAATTACACTAATAAACTACAAATATGTTAACGAATAGACTGATTTGATTAGAACCGAGGTTTTTATTTACCGGTGTTTATCATGGAAGCCTAAAAATCGCCACAATCTGGTAAAGTAATACTATTTAAATTATGAGCTTCGGCTATTTTCATCAAGCTTCGGAAATCCGAATGAATTTATGAAGACATCTATATATAGAGTTGTTATTACATAATTAATAATTTCACTTAAATTTAGATTAGGTCAGCCAATTTAAAAATAAAAGTTTAAAGTGTAAAAAGAGTAAAAATGTAAAGCCGAAGCGCAGAATTTAAATAGTAGTACTATACAAAGTACGAGTATAAAACGTTGCAATATTTCTTTGAACAACATACTTTAGTTGTACAACAAAAACTCCCCGTTGCCCCTTCGGTCTTTTTAGAAATTCAATTCAACTTTGTTTAATATTCGTGCTAAACTTTGAAAATATTTTCTTTGCAAATCTGAATACAAATTTGCACATGCGACAGAAATATTTTAAAGTCGTAGTTTAAGTATCCATAGTAATATTATAAATACGAAAATATTTGACGCTGATGTTTCCACAGATACGCCGCTGCAACGATTTTGATGGAATTTAATATGCATTCAAATGAATTACACAAATTCAAATAAGTATAGGTTTTTTTAATTCACTTTTGCAGAACTGTAATGAGGTATTAACATATTTCTGTAATAATTTTATAAAAGGTAGTTTAATATTTCTTTAATGGCAACACTACTCGACCCCGCCACCCTATTGTGACAACTTCCGGAAGGGATTTGAGTGGTGTGGTTGAGACAGAGTTTGGAATATTGAGCATTGAGTCAAGAGCTCGGACAGTCAGGGGTATGGGACAGTCGTTCGCTAACCATCGATGTGATAAGTTATTTAGTACAATCTATGCTAGTTGGTCGATAAAAGTGGAATAAAAGTATTTTATTGTACTGTTAATTGGAGTTTTTCTTAATGTTTCGAAAGTCTGTTTTTCTTTGACTTTTCCTTTTTTTCTTTTCTTTTTTTCCTTTTTGAGTTTAGTTTAGTCAAGTTTGGATTTAGTGAACAATAAAGGCGAAACGGTGACAATGTGTAGTTCCCTTACTTGTCTGTAACTGTCATTTATTGATCATAAACAATCACTAGGGTTGGAAAATATAGAAATATCGATTAAACAAGTACCTACGACAAACTAAATTGAATAAATTATATTTATTGTCACTACTGCCAATGTATGCTAACACTGTAAATGTAAAACTGTGTTTGTTTGTCTTTCTTACCGTTTTTTTACGGATATTCTTAATTTTGATTCATCTTATAGAGTTGATTGAAGTTTTTTATATTAACATGGGCTTTTGTGAAAAACAAAATACAAAATATAAACAAAGTACAAAATTCGTTTGGTTAAAATTGTAGTGCTATAAATGCTGTTATGGGTTGACCACCTCATTAGCAGACTAAGTGCGCGATTCGGGTTCGATTCCCAACAAGGGCAGTCATTTGTGTGATGAATATAAATATGTGTATTTCCGTGTTATAAGTTTTTTTACTAGAATTTAAGTATTACCATGTGTTGGTATGGTTATCTAAAACCCATAAATAACATATTATAACTTGTGTACTTTAGAGTTAGATCAATTTGTGTAATTTGTTCTTTGAAAGAAAGAAAGAAAAAAAGTTTATTTGCGGAATATGAGTGTTACAAAGATGTTACAAAATTATTAAAGTGTTCCAACATATTATACTAACATTCTTTCTATCTTTCGTTATTAACTAATCGTTTTTTTTAAAGATTGTTATTTTACTTTCTACAAATTGATTCTTTATATCAAATAGATTGACACATTATTAAAAGGTTTAGATATCGTACAACATGAATTTATCAACATCCCCGTTATTGTTTTGAGCTATCTACAACATACATTAAAATTTATGTATTGTTAATAATAGCTTTAAACCCATTACTAATATTAATATGTAAAACTAACTTTAAACCATGAGCTACCTTTCTATAAAAGAACCATCATAATCAATTCTTTATTGATCCACTGATCTCGTAACCAAATTAGACAAAAACATATACTAAGTCGAAACTGATAACCTCCTCTTTTGGAATCGGTTGAAATACTAAAATGTTCAACAAATGAACCAACAATTTTACAACAGACGGCGTCAACTCGAGGCTTGATTCCACTTAGAGCTGCTATTGTTCTGGGATCACACGAGTTGTGGAGCAACATTTCATTATAGCAATGATTTACTTAGCTTTTGACGGCAAAATACGTGTGTAAAGGCGGATGAACCTAATAAGTAGTGTGTGTAGTACTATTTAAGTTATGGGCTTCGGCTTTATACGTCAAGGTTCGGAAATCCGAATGTGTTTTAAAGATATAGAGTTGTTATTAGATAATAATTAATCATTGCGCTTAAATTTAGATTAGGTCAGCCAATTTTAAAATAAAAGTATAAAGTGTAAAAAGAGTAAAAAGTGTAAAGCTGGAGCGCATAATATAAATAGTACCTATCACTATACTTACTTTCATTTAGTTTAAAATGATTGTGCAATAAATATTAACTGTTCAGGGTTACCAATTTCAACAGAAATAGTCTGTAGATAGATGTCATTCGATTGAAATTATTAAATACTAGCAGCCCGCCCCGGCTTCGTTCAGGTGGACACATTTCTAATTTTTCACATCGGTCTAATTGTTTCTGATCCAATTCAATACAAACAAACTCTTACTGTTACTATTCTTTATTATTAATATAGACTAGCCGATCCGGCGAACTTCATGCCGACTGACATAATTGAAAATTGAAGTACGGTTTTTCTCATTTCCCTGCAATTTGCCTACTTTTTCTCTTCAAAGGGACCTTCTCCTGACAATGACCAATGCAACAAAAAAGAATTTGCAAAATTAGTACATCCGTTCAAGCGGGATGCAATGACCACGCGAAATATTAGGTATATAGATATTAGGTATGTACTCCAAGACGTCATACAATAAGAGATGTTGCGTGCAAATATATTCACCGTCAAGGATGCTGAAAACCGTGTAAAGTGGAAAAAAAGGTAGGAAAGCGGTACCTGGGTTTGGAAACATCGGATAATAAGCTAGTATTTTTTTTATGTTATAGGAAGGCAAACAAGCAGACGGATTTCCTGATGGTAAGAAATTCACGCCGCCTAGAGACACCAAAGATGGTAATGGTGCGTTGCCAACCTGAGGTCAGGATGTTAGGCCTCGAGCAAAAGTAAGTTTACCGGCTACCTTACTCTCCGAACCGGAACACGTCATGACGTTGTGGCTATTCTGCAACAGAGCCCGGACCAACACGGGGAAAATCGATTGTCGGTATGTATCGATTTATCGATTTGTATAAATTCAAAAATACTTGCACATCACAATGTGATAGAATATATTGGCATAATATGGAATATATTCCACAAACAAACAATATTTACAAAAAATTCTATTTACGAGGTAAACCTTAAACAGCAGGATTTTGCAAGTTGTGGTACTATAATATTCAAATATACAGTATTAGAACAGACGGAGTATACTTCGGGCTTGATCCTTGTTTGTTGCTTTGTTGCAGGTATTACATTGTATGTAAGACATTTAACCTATCGTTAACGGTACAAATAACTGAAATGTAAGTTTTGAACGACACGTTGTACATAGAAGTACAAAATTTCTACTTTAGTGTGCTACATTCGTCAAATGTCATTAAGTCGAAAATTGTACTAAACTTATGGTCGCCCATTGGTCGAAATTCGACCCATTATTAATTATCTGTTTTTAATTTTTTTTTTACAAGAATGTCATCTTCATTTATCAAAACCAACTGCTTTGTTTCCAAACATTATGAATATAGTTTGTGCGTCATCTATTATCTTTAATCGTTATCAATATTTTTGTTTGTGTATCAAATGATTGTTACTGGTACATGGTATTTAAAGCACTTTGTAAGCATTATCATTAAAAAATAATAGCGTTTTGCGCTTCTCCTACTCATATCTATACTATAAGGGCCACTTGCACATTCCCGGGTTACATTTGACACTGAGTTAAACTGTCAAATATAAGGTGATTTAACCCGAGTTAGACGTTAACTCAACGTTAAAGACTTAAACCAGGGGGGTTAGAATGTGCACTTTCGTCTCGGCGCGAACGCGTCGTTTCGCTTGGACGATGCGTTTCGTTTCAAAACGTTATCGTTTTTTATAAAGCTAGAACAATCATAACTTGAAGCGATATCGTGTAAACGAAGGGTAATGACCGAATTTGTATGAAAAAACAAAATTTTGTCTATGACGACACGACTTAAAACACGTCAATATCAAATTTGTTATTTGTCAATTGTCAGACGTCTAACGTCTATCGCCGACGTCACGTTTTGTTTGGCACGAACGTTCTACGCTTTTTGAGTTTGACATTTATAAGCGGCCCGAAACGAACGTTCGTTTCAAGACGACGGTGGTTCATTCTAACCCCCCAGGAACGTGCAAGTGGCCCTAAGTGAGCCATATTTCATATTCTTACGTCAGCGTAATTTTCGGTTAAAAAGGGTCCAAAGTTTTTGTTTCATTTATTAAAATTACCACCTGTTGCCCGCGAATTTTGAATTTTTCTTTCATTAAAAGCTACATTTTAAGTCACAAAAAACAGTTATTTTGCCTATTTACAAGATTTTCTTAGACAATTCATCTGAAACTGTATGTAAGTTGCCTATATTATGTACAGATAACTCCATCGAAGGTCATTAGGAAAATAAGAAGATTTTATTCGAAATATTACTCATCAAAAACAAAGAAACAAAAAAAGCAAAATTAAAGTAGAATATTTGCATATTGGCAATGGACAAACAGGAAATAACAAGTCTGTAAATTTTAAAACAATGCACAACTTACTTACAATACTTATGATGGCTGAAGGTTCTAGTTATAATATTCAATAGACTGAATATTAAAACTGGCGCCGACGCCTCCGGACATGTTTCTAGGACAGCGAAACAATTAAATATCTATGAATTGATCGAAGACTACAATAATATGAAATATGTATAAAGCACTTGATGTAAATTTAATACCATATTAGAATATTGTTTGTCCCATAGATTTAAGAGAGAAAGATATTCGAGGCCTTGGTTAGAATATTTTGCATGTAGAATATTAAAACTGGCGTCAAATTGTCGGGGTGTTTTAATGCATTGCGGGCAGACAACTATAATCTGCTACTAGACATACTTATAAAGTAGTATTAATCAAAGAGAGATTGAAAATAAATCTTGGCTTCAAATTAAAACGAAAAATTAGAAATTAATAAAAAGTAAACAGAATTAAAAGAAGAATTAAATAATAAAAAATTAAAATGAAAAATTACGCCAGGGAGACAGGAAAAGAAGAGGTTATTGTCACTGGCGCTGTGGAAGGAAGGAGAGCATAAAGCCGCAGTCTAACGCGTTAGTCCGACCAGTTGGGCTATTCTGTATCTTTTTAGTGATGATTACTAGGTAAAGTGTACATCAAATGACGTGTTTTGTATTTGCTATCCCTGTTGTATTTCTGTAGGCCATAGGAGATAGCAAGTATAAAACACCTCCTTTGACAGTTATTTGATGTACATTTTAGCCAAAAAGATACAGAATCAGCGACAAGGTCCACAAATACTAGTCCATCCACGATGCTGTACAGGCCGCTGGATATCGGAGTTTCAGAAAATCCATTCTCAGGTAGAAAGTTATTCATGGAGAAGTTCACAAACTTTAGCACTGAGGAGAACAAAGCACAGAAGAGGGAAGTAAAGTTTGAGAAAAGACATTCCCCGTAATTTCGACCATGTGGATAGAATCACATGTGAAAGATGTGGACAGTTGTAAATATTTGAAGAAACGAGGTTGATATTTCAAAACGAGAGTAAAGTAACTTAAAGTAGCTCTAAAAGTAACTAAGCTAGGCAAGCTCGTGTACGATAGATTTTAAAACACGCATAGTATTCGCTAGCTAGCTAGCTATAGTCTTTAACTATAGATGAAGGTAATTATAAAGATGTTTAGTCAGTCTTAGCTAAGCCGCCAATGCTATGCCAAAGCCGTGATTGCTGATCCTGAATATTTGTTTGATTAGAATATTAACCACCAGGTTCATCTAAAATTTTATTCACAGCAGACTAGCCACCATTGACAACTAATAACAGTTTGATACAGGAATCAAATATCGCAGTTTACCTTCTAAGCCATATTTGAATTTTTACTAATATTTCAAAATCAAAACGAATCGAATTCGTCCATGCATTTCGAGTTTCAGCGAGACAATCGAAAAGCCCCTATCCCTGTAGAGGTAGGCAGAGACACAACCAGGGCACCCACGACTGCCCGAAGATACTAAGTCCCACAATGTGATAGATGGCAAGCCTATCGCCAACTGGGCACATATCTAATCCCAAGCAACGTTTTTTTTTATTAGAAAATTGGAAAAACTAAATTTTCTTTTCGTTGCCCGACCCTGGTTTCGAACCCGGGACCTCTTGCAGTCAAGTCTAACATCTGGACCGCTAGACCACAGAGGCACGACACGAAAAGCAATAATTTTAAAATACAAACAATAAAAATAAACCAGCAAAGCCACGGATAAAACCAAGAACACCGTCGATTTCAACTTGCAAAATCATTATTTCAGAATGATAAATTGCTTTAACGACCGCATCTTTCAATTTTGAGAAAAAGTAAGATTGATGTCACATTATGTTTAATAAGAACGACAATGTATCATTCATATTGCTTTGCTTGAAGTATAAATGTCTGCAATATTAAATTGGCATTACAAGTTAAAGATAAAGTTAAAAAAAAAAAATAAGTTTAAGATCATAACACCTTATGTCCAGAATTATACTACCATGCTAGATTGACACAAATATCTGAAAAATAGCAAATCAGACACAACCATCGCGGGTTTGTAAGAGATTTCACTCCGTTTCATCTAAAAACAGATAGAAGCTGTCAGTTTTTACTGATCGCAATATTTCTCACATACTTGTGGATGGCCGAATAACTTAATATATAAATAAGTAAATAATCATAAGGATATAGGAGCACATTAAGGATATTGGTCACCATTTATCTCAACCACGATAAGAGATCACAGGATATCTGAAAAAAATAGAATTTCCTTTTCGGAGCTGGTGCTTGAGAAAAGAAGCCTCTACTTTGCTGTCTGACATGACTTTCTATGACAACTTGTGGCTAATTTGGAATAATTTTGATTATTCTTAACCAGGTAACTTGTAGCAAATTTTTAACATGGTTAATAGCAGATGCCAGTGCCTACGAAAAGTGTGTTAGTCAGTTTAAAACATATTCATATAAGAAATTAGTCTAAAATGTTCAAACATCCTGAAAACCCTCACTGGTTAGTAGATACATTTTTAACAAATACCTACTTTGTTCAGAGTATTTGTTGGCAAAAAACGAAAAGCTACTTGCAGGCAAATTGTCAATTTCTTGTGGTATGTGATCAATATCGCTCCCAGACGTCCGTAATACCATGAGTACCGACCTCGAAAAGTATTACCAGTGGTGGTCCAGACTCTTTTGCAAAATCGTCGTCTTGTCGAGCAGCTCTCAATCAATAACTACTGTTACTAACATAGTTATATCTGACTAAGTAGTAGAGTTTTGCAGCCTCTCACCAAGATAGGTACAATGGTCTTTTCAAGCCTACCAGTGCTTGCCTTTGACGTATTCTATTTTTGAAGATAAGTTAGTCGTTTGAATTAACATTTTGCACAAGGCCTTACACCCCGGTTTTAGATTTGCAGCTCACCAGCACCTTTGGTACTTTTAAGCAGCAAGAATTTGTAAGTATCAAGAGAAACGTCTGGTTTTTTGCCTTATAATATTGTATATAAAAAAAACAACGGGTTGCACTCCGGGAGTACCGGCAGAAATGAAAACTTGAACATTGACGTTGTGCATTCTGATACTTTGGAATGATTAGAGAATAGTTTTGCACGAATTGCTTTAATTATCAGTATGAAAGTATTATCATTTATGTGGTAGAATACAATATTCATTTATTGCGCTATCGTACAAAAACATGACAACACGAACATTCGCGCAAACGCCCTATGCCGTCTTATTCGCGCAAGTGCCTTGCGCTTTCTTACGAATTTTCGATCAGGTCAAGTGTCCTGACGCGAGTTTAAAAGTTTTTACCCGCTAAAGAAGTTTTCACTTCAAAATTGCATTGCCGCCTATTCAGAAGTGAGTATGCTATGGTTTTGAAGGTTCTAAATCATACCCGTTTGGAAATAATGCCTTAAGGAATTGGATACACAAACGTAGTAACCCTTCTTAATACCACGCCAGTGATGT
>NJDD01000406.1:438398-515978 GCA_002245505.1 Calephelis nemesis
GCCCATAACCTGATGAAAAGTTGAATAATAGATGAAAGTATAACAATACGTTTATTAACCGGTAAAGCTTACAGAGAACAGAACATGTACACTGGCGCCATATGTGTCAACAATGAAAAACTTAACTTACGTTCGTTCAGAAACTATACAATATAGATTTGATGTTTACTATTTCAACAGAATTGGATACACAAACGTAGTAACCCTTCTTAATACCGCGCCAGTGATGTAACGAACTTAGACCAGTACAGTTATAAAAATATAATCTCGACTCTGCATGTGGGTCAACAGAGATTTAATGAAAGAATTGATATTTGATTTCCCAAAGCAAATAAAATAAAGCTGCAGACAGAACGCTGGAGCTCGAGAGGCGATCTCGATTGGACACCCATCCAATACCCATTCTATATTTATAGTCTACGTCGTTATGGCTGAAGTACTTCGTACAATCGTGAGCTATTGTAAGATATGGATTTAATTAGAACGCAATGTAAAGAGATTCTATTTTTAAAATTGTTTATCATACTTTTTGCTTATTCTCTGTTCGTCATTCTGTATGGAATGTTTTCTTTTTATTTAGTTATAGGTATTAGAGTTACCATAATGCCATAAATTAACCTAAAATTTGTATCGAGTTTAAGTTTATTTACATAACTTAGTCATAAGTCGTCAAAAAAATTCTTGTCAGGGTCTTCAGCAAAGCGGTGACGTTATTACTCAAGCTCATGTAATGAGATTTGGTGGCTATAAGGAAATAGACGATACACAGATTCATTTATGATTATTAATTCATTGGTGCACTTTCACTAATCATAACTGTACGAAATTCGACCAAAATAAATTAATTTCACTCTATGTAAACACTGAATTCAATAATTACATTAAAAACTGGGACCATATTTTCTGTTAATCGTGCCAAAATGGGTCATGTAATGTTTATTATTTTTTTTGTTTTACGGCATAAGCTCTAGTACCTACTTGCCATCAATCAAGTTTAAATTTGCAATAAATTACCCGATTTAAAATAATCAAGCTAAAAGTTATTCTGCATTTTTATTTTCTTTTTTTTGGTTGTGTACCTAAGTATGTCAATTACATAAGTCAGTTATTAAATTTACCTTTGAAAACTAATGTTACATACCTATATAATAGGTATACAAAATATCAAAATACATTATTACGGATATAATATTAATCGTATATGTGTAAAGAATACTAAAATAATTTAGGCCCAGAAAACCGACTCCAATTATATTACTTGTGACTCTGAGTTGGTCTGACATAAATTTTATAAAATTCCACTAGCGGTTTTCAACCTAAAGTTATTAATCCAATCATTTTAAGAAATTCGACAACATCGTGACACGACCGGTTGGTGAAACTTAAAAAAATATCAGACGTCTAGTAAAAAACATTTAAAAAAAATGAAACAGTAAAATTTGTTCATCTTCATTATTCATTATTGTCCCGTAACATACTTAAAAAAAAACAAACAGTTGAAGTGTTAGCATCCGCCCTTTTAGAGTCGGTTAGTAAAACAAATAGGAAGCCTAAAGAGTTAGGAGATATTATATTATCGATGAGACACCCATCCAATACCCATTCTATATTCATCTCAAGCCGTTATGGCTGAATTACTTCGTACAATCGTGAGCTATTGGTGGAAAACCTGCTGATCAAAAACCAAACTTATGTTTATGCTGTCTTTTTCCAATAAAATAAAAACAAAGAAGATAGAATACAGATACGTAGGATTAGTCCGGACATGTCATCTTGTGAAGATTTTATTTAAAGTTTTTCCGAAAATATATTTAAGTCTCTGAAAATGTCATCTACAAATTAATCTGACAGCATTTAACGTATTTTGTCTCTTTCTGTTACTATTGTTGAAAGAACCTACATAAAATACGCTCTTCTCAGGTTATTTACTTTTCTTAAGCTTAGATATCAGCCTAGCCTATGTCTTTTTCTAGCATCCTGACTTTGTTCACTTATTAAAATTATAGCATAACAGTGTAGACAGTAGACACACAAATACACTTTATCATTTACAATATTTGTAAGGACATCAAATACAAAAGTTAAAGCAAAATGTTTATGTAATTTTTTTTATGTAAAACAATTTATATAAGTTGTAAATATAGAAAGTTTGTAGCGGATATCTATATATCCATAGCAATATTTCAAAAACATAGCTTCATATCACAAGTATAATCATAAGTTCTTCTAGAATCTAATACTAATTTTACACAACGAGGTTTGCAGAGGTACGTCATTATAATTATGTACAAACAAAAATCTATTTTTAAGATGAAATATAAAATACAGCAATTATTCAACTGCTATTTTAAATTATTTATTTTATATCTTATTCTTTAAAAATAATACGTGAAAATTTATTTCATAAATCAATAAAACTATTCTATTACTAAAACCAAAAGAAAGAAGTATTAAACAGCTTATCAGTTGGGCAGAAGTTTTGGAACACCCGATTTTTCAAGTTTGTTACATTTGTATAGAAAAGGCCGTTGCGGTTTTATCTTTGTCAGCACCTTTTCCAGATACCAAAACTTTTAAGATATATTGCTTAGATTACTGTGACACACAACATGCATATTTTTATCTTAAGAAAGTCATTTTATGGACGGTTTTCTCTCTTATTTGTTGCGGACTTTAGTCTACAGTGGATATATATTAGTCCCATTGTAAGAACGCTAACATGCAACTTATTCTAAAAACAAATGATTGAAAAATGGAAATCAGCTTTGGATTATAAATCATTTAGTATGTTAAATCATCTATTGTTACTCGTACACATGCTATAAAGATAACTCAACATTTCGGGATAAGGCGCCGCTAGAACAGTATTAAAAATCCCCACACCCCACATATTTAATTTGAATGTATCAATTAAATGCTTCCTCTCCTCCACGTTTCTGACACAGTCCATCAGCAGACGTTGCACATCGTCAATCTAGTTATTCGTCACACAAACTGGGAAATGTAATTTTTTTCCACACATAGAATTTAACAGAATTTGGTATACCTACCTATTCAATTATGTCTGTATTCGTAATAAGCCTAATACATGTTTCAAAATTATAAATAATTTCACAATTTTGAAATTGCTTGAATGTCAGATTATTAAGGTCAATCAAAGCAAACTTTATGTTATTACTTATGTTCAAATGCATGGTTTTCAAGAATAAAATAGATTAAACCTATGGTAAGGTTTTATCTTGATATCAAGTAGTTCCCACAGAAATATTGGTTTCCCTAGAAGTGGTTCCCTCTATGTAAATCTTTCATTCCATAAAAAATGAATGACAAAATTAAGAACTAAACATCTAACCCAACTTTTCCCTCTCTTTCACTTAAAGATTTTTGTTGCTGATTGTACCTAGATATAGATATTGATATTTGATATTGATATTGATGACGCATTAGTACCTCCACCAAGTACATATTATATTGGCTTTCAATATGAAAAACCTGATGGGTGATAAAGAAATATCTACATCCCCTCTCCCTCTCCCTGATAAGCATTTTGAGCGAGAATATATTATATGGTTTTTCATTACAAACAAGTCAACTAGTGGTAAAATGCTAAGTAGCAACTTTCCCGTGGTAGGAATCACCACATTGTCTATTCCTGCTACCATTATGAAGAACGTTTTCCGAGGAATAAATAAAATGTCGGTAGAAATGACGTGTGCAGACAAATCTGATTGGGCTAAAAATGTTTTGTCCCATTCTATTACTTTCGATAGAAAGAAGATAGCGATAACTAAAAATAAGTTTAGTGAGTGCGCAACAAATTTACCACCAATGACATAAAACAATGTATAAAAATCGTGACTGTGCAGAGTGCAGACTAATCTGATAGGGCTAAAAGTTTTTTGTCTCATTCTATTACTTTCGTTTGAAAGAAGATATCAATAATTAAAAATATTTTAGTGAGAGCGCAACAAAATTACCACCAGTAACATAAAACAATGTATAGGTATTTAGAAATCGCGATGCGGCATGAAAACAGCTAACCACTAGAAGTAAGCAGCGATATCCACATGTATTTTTGTACATCAAGTTTTTTTCTTCTTTCTTTAGGTTTTGGCATTCACGTTAGTATTTTGCCATTAGTCAAGTAGAAATTTGCATCAAATTTACCATAACCGGGATTCAATTATAACGAATCATAAGTCGTCAATAAGTCATGTCTTGGGTAAAGTGGTCGCCCCATTACTCAAGCTCAAAATAATGAGATTTAGCGGCAACGAGGAAATACGCGATATGCTAATTTCTTCATGATTATTTCATTTGTGCACTTTCAACAAACTTGTACAAAATGCCACCAAATTTGACTAATTTCACTCAACATAAACACGATATTCAATAGGTAATTATGAAAAAACTTCGATCATCTTTTCTCTAGATGCCGCCAAAATTTCAACCGATTTTCGATTTCAAACCTCTTTTTGAATAGAACAGAAGCCTCTACCAAGAACAGCTTTCGAATTCGAATAGTCGAAATCAAAAGCTGCTCATGATAGAGATACGATCACACCCACAACAATGCGGATTGTTTACGGCTAGTTCAATACATAAAATGATGTGAAATTCAAATAAGCAGATGGGATTCGTAATACGATTTTCATGTTATTGCTACACCTCCCACTGCCTGTTTAATAGCTTTCAAATACCATTAAGTTATTTACGATGATGCTAAATTTTAAAGGTAGTTTAGAAATACGGGTGAATAGTGTTTACAATGCCCAATATGATTTGTACGTCACATGCGTACAAATTATGTTATACTAGCAACCTGCCCGGCTTTGCATGGGTTAAAAATATACAAATAAACCTTCCACTATAAACCTTTTATCTATTAAAAAAACCGCATCAAAATCCGTTGCGTAGTTTGAGAGGTTTAAGCATACAAAGGGACATAGGGACAGAGAACGCGACTTTGTGTTACACTATGTAGCGATATTACCGTGACATATTTCTAGGTGGTATAGCAGCGACTTCCCCGGAGTAAAGCGGTGGCTTCGTTACTCAAGCTGGTCTATGTAAATTCACGATATACTAATTTCTTCATGATTACTTCATTTTTGCACTTTCACTGAACAAAATTAAACTAATTACCACTAAGTTAACTGATTTCACTAAATATAAACACGAAATTCAATAATTATGCAAAAATTACCACCATCTTCATTCACGATGGCCAAGAAACTCGTTTTTTTTATCTAAAGAAAACGTAAACAAGCAAGTGATAGTCCATGAACTGGAACAAGGAACAGCCCAATACCTTAGTAGGTACCTAAGGCGCTGGTACCAATCCTTTTGCTGCTGCCATAACGTCAGTGCTTGCCGTTGACGTATTCAACAAGCAGGCGGATTTCTTGATGGCAAGAAAGTCACGCCGCTTAGAGACACCAAAGGTGGTAATGGTGCGTTGCCAACCTGAGCCAGTGATGTTAGAGCCCGAGCAGAAGTAAGTTTCACAGCTACCTTATCTTCCGTACCAGAACACGTTAACGGCAAGAACTGACGTTATGGCGGCAGGAATAGGTAAGGCGGTGGTGTCAATCCAGACAAGTCGCTGCGAAAAGTGACGGTAAGCATATGCTCGCCTTGTACAAGCAGTCTAGTAGAAAGGCAGATGGTCTATTTGCCCAACACGGGGCAATTAGTAGTATATTTATTTTAAATAAAACTGATAACATTTTCTTCTATAGCGTCTGTTGACGACTATTGTATTTTGCCATTATGACTTATGAGAGCTACATGCTTATTTGCTATTATACAACATAAAATAAACTTAGCTTTTTGCTTTTATAAGATGATTGTTAAAGTATGCAACATAAACAAGCAATCAAAACTAAGTAAATAAGATTAAAAAGAAACGAAATCAGATACAAAGTAAATTAACTCTAGCGAATACAGTCCCCGAGTAACATTATCTGAACTCTCAACAATGCTATGTAATCTGGTCTACAGAAAAACGGCTCCCTCAAGTTGCCTGTTCGCCGTTATCACGATTGGTGTTGTACTTATCCCCTCCATCTATACTAAAATTATAAAGAGGAAATATTGGATTTTTTGTTTGTTTGTTTAAAGCGACACATTTCAAAAATTCTTTCATCTTTAGAATGCTACATTATTTCTGAGTGACATAGGCTTTGTTTCATCAAAATCGGTGCCGTAGAAGTCCTTTCACTTCTATAAAATGAATGTGGTGTATTTCACTAGCATTACGCTTGGGAGAATACTGTTTTAACTACTACTACTGTTTTCTGTTTGAACGTGTATATACGTCTTAACAGTTATATTATGCTAATTTTCTTTAATTTTTATCATTTCATTTTAAATTTAATCATTTCATAACCTTTACTCATGTAATATCTGACTTGCATGTTAACTTTTTAAGATGTCCGTTCATCTCTTTTAAATTAATGTGGTGTATTTCACTGGTGGTAGAGCGTTCCGCTTCGTAAGGCACTATTTTAACTACTGCTACTGTTTGAACGTGTATATACTCCTTAACAGTTATTTTATGCTTAATTAAGGAATTTAATGATTTTATAGACTTCATTCATGTAATATTTTACTTATATGTCGACTTTCCATGATGTCCGTTCATTACATTCATTTAAAATAGGTCTTTTAAATGAATGTGAAAACTTTCCCCTAAACGCAATCTTTTACAGACGTTGTCTCTAAAAATTCTAGTCTAAAATAACAAAAGTAACTTTAAACTACCATGGCTTTTGAAGCTGTAATAAAAGAGCTGAAGGTACTAGACGTCCAACGATATGTCGACGAATAGTGCTCATTTTACCGGTGTTTCAGTCCAAATGTTGCGGACCTCAGAAAATACGATTTCCAACGTTTTACGTCATTGGAAAACAATGTTGACTGCCGATCTGGCAGTTCTTGTCGATTTAAACTCTCCAGCCATGTGTTACAGATATGTACGATTTATTAATGGTAGCTTTGATTTTCAGAATTAGAAATCAATGGATATTTCAAAAGTAATCACATAGTATAAACGATGTCGCTTCCTCTGTCCCTATGTCCCTTTGTATGCTTAAATCTTTGAACTACGGAATGGATTTTGATGTAGTAATTTTAACAGATCAAGTGATTGAAGGGGGAGGCTTACATGTATATTGTATACCTGTGGCAAACGTTTCTAGTATAAAAAATTCGGCCGCTAGTAAAAAAAAATGCGAAAATATGGACAACATCTATAGAATTCATGTACTAATGTTAAAAATGCGAAAGTAAAGGCTCCTTGATCGATTTTTTATAACGATACTCATTACATTTTATATATAATTAGTACTTCGTTATAAATAAATCTCATTGTAATTATAGTTCACTATATTGTGTCATTTGTAATCGTTGATGCTTTTTTTAATCGAACATAAACAAATTGGGTGAAAGAATTAACAGTCGATAACCCTATGTTGTGTTTCTGTTTACAATTTTCATATTTTATGTACCGTCCGCTCAAAGCTTTGAAATACTAACAAATATAATGAAATAAATGTTTATAGAATTAGGTAGTTGAAATTCCTTGTTAATGTTACTAAAGAAGAAAAAACTTGGATTTAAGAGAATTGCAGTTATTTAAAAAAATAATCACAATCTGTCTTCTCTATAATAGTCAAGGTGGAAGCATATTATCGGACGCGGCTGACGGACGTGGTATCTAGAAACCTTAATGTTACCTACTAATTACCATTTTCCTACATTTTGTAATGTTTTTACCGGACCAAAAAAGAGAAGATTCTCAATTCTTTGTTCAGTTAGTCGTTTTTACTGTAAATTTGTTACTCAGCTTATAATAAAAGGATTTCGACGATTTTGTCAGATTCAGACATGGTCTATAAACATAATCAAGATCTGAGAAGTGATTTTTCAGTTATACTTAATAACTATTTTTTCCTTAGTTAAATGAGATTTTGGGTAATACAAACAGTCTTTAGATACTAGAAGTGTGTTTTTAGCAATTTTACTACCCATAAATTTTATCATTCTTTACTTTTCCTTATAATGTTATTCAGAAAATACTGATATTTTAAATGAAACGTCAAAAGACGTTGCATTTTAATGTATCTTGCTTGTATTTTCATTTTGTATGATTAAATGCGTTTCATTCGTTTCAATGTAATTTAAAATTAAAAGCTGTTTCTTCAGACGTAGCTTTGCCTCGGTTGGCAAAAATTGTTTGTCAAAGGAGAACACGACCGCCTTTCATTATACGGACAACTAGCTATTAGCGAGAGATTCATTTATATGTTAAATCATAATATACACGATATAGTGGGTACTTGCTACGAGTCTATATATTTTTTAAAATATTGTTTATTAATTAGTCGCCTCTATGGTCTAGCTGTCCGGCCTCGGACTTGACTTATTGAGGTCTCGAGATCGATCCCCGGGCATTAAAAAAAATATGTATATTTTCGATTTTATCATAAAAAACCATGGCCCGGGATTAGATATCTGTCCGGTTGGCGATGGGCGTGCCACCTATCACATTGTGGGAATTAGTGTCTTCGGCTAATCGTGGGTGCCCTGTCTGTACCTCTACCTTTCGGGGATTTGGGCGTGAAGACACTTTTATTGATTATTACAATATGAACTTAAATTTAAATAAAACAAAAGTACAAAGGCGAACTTATCCTAAAAAATAAAATAAAACTACAAAGGCCGACTTACCTCTAATGAAAGATTTTTTCACTAGAAATGAGCTCTTCCGACTTACCCGTAAAATAGCTAAATAAATATTTTTGTTTATAAAACATCAATTTGAAATTGAAGTCAGTTTGCAGTTTCACTACATTTTATTGCGTATATATTTTATATCAGATAACAAGTATTCACAAAACGGACAATTCGACCAAAGAATCGAAACCGTTTCCGAGAAATCATCCTCAAATCCTGTTTTGCAATTTATTATTTCGTGTGTGAGCCTTGGCTCGTCCCTTTTCTAAGAAAACCTTACAACGACCTTGGAATAAGATTTTCTTTTTGTAATATACTTATTTCTTCGGTAATCCAACGTTTTCGCTGGATTTTCATAATATTAACTCAGTAACCGGTGTTTTGTTTTATAATTATGTACTATCATAATATAGTAATTTTTATGGTATTCAAAGTCAAACAAGCAGACGGATTTCCTGATGGTAAGAATCTCACGTTGCCTAGAAACACCAAAGGTAATAATGGTGCGTTGCCAACCTTAAGTTTACCGGCGACCATATCCTCCTAACAGAAATACGTCAACGGTAAGCGCTGACATTATGGCGGCGGAATTAGGTAAGGCCGCCGCCTTACGGTACCAATCCGGGTGAGTCGCTGCGAGACTCTACCACCAAGTCAGATGTCACGGTATCAGTGACTGTAAGCATTAGCTCGTCGCTACCTGGCACAGGAAGGCAGATAGTCTATTCTACAAAGGAGCCCGGACAAACACGGGAAACGATTAGCGGAATGAATAATAAACATACACACAGACGAATTGAAAAAAACTTCTTAGACTTGATAACCTCCTCCCTATTGCAGTCGGTTAAAATTGACACAAAACCCCATTTCAAAAAATCATTCCAATTTTAAAATAATGACTTCATTGTAATTATCCCAATTCTGATTTTATCCGTCAGTACTAATTAACTAAACGGATTACAGGCCTGCGGTGCTACCATATTATGCCAGCGATGAAAGATTACTTTAAATTAGCAGTGATCTGGGTGATAATGTTTATGTAATTTTAACCGTCTCTTAAAAAAGGAGGTTATATTTTCGAATCCCATATTTTTTAAAACGTATTCACATATCTTCATGCCGAGTCCCTTACGGGGTAGGCAAAGAGTATTGAGTACCATTTTTTTAATCAACTCCTAACAGAAGGAGGTTCTCAATTAGACTTTTTTTTTGTATGGTTGTTATATAATTATTTATGTATGTTAATCATTATAGCTCTCCATCGTTTTTGAACTAATTCACTTTTTTTATTTGTAAGGGTGTACTTCCAAGGCGTTCCTATTGTCACCAAATCTGAACCTCATTAAGAAATCCCATGAAAACTGGGTAAAACACCTAATTGTTGTGTACGTTGATGACTTACTTAAAAAAATCGAAGTCGGTTTTTCGCAGTTTAATTTTATTTATTAGAGATTTCATGAAAAATATGGGAAAGGTTACTCGGCCGGTTTTTGCGTCAAAGCTAGCATTTTGACGCATAACGCGTCCGAGTTACCTACTTTAATTTTTGGAAATAGTCAGGAGGATGGACAGTGACATATTCTAATTTTATCCCGA
This sequence comes from Calephelis nemesis, assembly GCA_002245505.1. Classification (NCBI taxonomy): domain Eukaryota; kingdom Metazoa; phylum Arthropoda; class Insecta; order Lepidoptera; family Riodinidae; genus Calephelis; species Calephelis nemesis. Next base: position 448,734 of record NJDD01000406.1, read on the forward strand.
TACCTAAATTGGTTCTCGCGGGAGAGCTGAAACCTTTGAGGTGTAGTCATTTAAAAAAATGAATTGCACTCCGGAAGTGCCGGCAGACGTTAAACGTTGAGCATTTTTGATATTTTGGAATGGTTAGGGAATAATTTTGTAGGAATTGCTTTAATTATCAGTATTAAAGTACTGTCATTTATGTAATAGAATAAAATATTCATTTATTGCGCTATCTTATTCGCGCAAGCGCCCTGCGCCGTCTTACTAATTTTCGATCAGGTCACGAGTCCTGACGAGGTCCTATATAATAGTAAGTATTAACAAAAATAATTTGATATTGTTTTGGATGTAAGTATATAAGTTCTCGCCTCGTTGGTACGAGCGGCTAGCGTACACGCCTAACTACACCGACTAAACGCGAGGCTCGGGTTCGACTCCCGCCGGGGAAGGCATTTGTGTGGTAAACATTTAAATGTTTGCAATTCCGGGTCTGGGTGTATATTAAATTTATTCTTGTATCTACTTAAGTATTTCTTTGTATTAGAATCGTTGGCTAGCACCTATAACACAAGCATAAAATTTGCTTACTTTGGGGTTAGATTCAATTTCTGTGACTTGTCCTTCAACTTCAGTACATCAGCTGAACCAGCTTGTAGGTCAAAACTAACATCGAAACTATTCACATCGAAAAGAGATTAATTGTGTTAAGCCGGGAGATAGCTAATTATAATTTAATATTTCATTTTGGTAACGCAAACATTAATCACTGGAACGAGCGTTTATACAATTAATTTCTTTGATCTGCATAATTTTAATTAAGCATAAGTTTACAAGGATATCTATATTTCTTCTTATAACTTCGCTTCTGTGGTCCGACGTTGACTACGTAAGGTTCCGGGTTCGATTACCAAGTTGGGTTTTTAATTAATTTTCTAGCAAAAACAGATCTGCTCGGGATTGAATAATCTAGTGGGTCTAAGCTACTTCAGCTTGATCGTGCATAATAGTAGATGCTCTGGTTGTACCTCTACCTCTAACGACCAATATTAATAATCAATTTTAATCCAAAACTTGCTGTTTAAAATTGATATTTTGATCCATTCTTATGTTATCGCTTGCCAATAACATATCTGTGGACAGGATAAATATCGTAATTAGGTATAGGATAGGCCGGCGGATACGCAGCTATCTAGATTGGTTGAAATCCATCTTTAGAGATACATTATTAACATTGGCCGTAAGTCTAAGTTTCCTACTTTAAAAAAAAGTATCTTCACGCCCATATCCCCGAAGAGGTAGGCAGAGGCACAACCAAGGCACCCACGACTAGCCGAAGACACTAAGTCCCACAATGTGATAGGTGGCAAGCCTATCGCCAACCGGGCACATTTCCAATCCCGACCAACATTTTTTTATTAGAAAATTGAAAAATTCCAATTTTCTTTTTTGTTGGCCGACCCGGGATTCGAACCCGGGACCTCATGTAGTCATGTCCAACACCCGGACCGCTAGCCCACATAGGTGATTTTACATTTTATTTACTTTTTATTACATTATAAATAATTGAATCCAATGTTGTACATGGAAACAGAAGTTCAAACTGTATAATATAACCTCTTGGAGAAGAACCTTCTCCTAATAACAACTTATACAAAAAAAATAAATGATCACCATATTTGGTACAGCTGTTAAGGTTCAGGAAATAGGGATTCATTTTCATGTAAGAAACAAAACGAGTTTAATAAAAGCTTGCAAAATCTTCAATCAAATATTATGTGAATTGTCGAGGCAATGAACCGGGACAGTAAAATGTTTTACAGTCTTGTTACACGAGGGCTATCATTCTAAGAGGTCAAGGATAGTGAGGGAAGCTACAAAAGTAAATTGGAATATATTTCAACACTTTTACAGGAACGGGATAAGTTTTCACAATATTTTTAGGAAATAAAAGTCATCATGGAACAAGTTCTAAATTTAAAACATTTTATATGTTCCAGAGTTAAAGACATTCCAGAAGGTTGTAAACATGCCTGCTTGCAAACTTAATAGATCACTTTTTTTATGTTAATAGAAGGCAAACAAGGAGACGGATTTAGTGATGGTTAGAAATTCATGCCGCCTCTCTAGGCATCTCTAGGTGTCTCTATACCAAAGCTGGTAATGGTGCATTGCTAACCCGAGGCCGGGATGTTAGGCTTCGAGCAAAAGTAAGTTTACCGGCTAACTTACCCTCCAAACCGAAACACGTCATGACGTTATGGCGGCAGGAAAAGGTAAGGCGGTGGTACCAATCCAGGTGAGTCGCTGCGAAACTCTACCACCTAGTCGATGTCACGGTGTTAGTAACGGTAAGCCTATGCTCGCCTTTTACGAGCTACCTGGCAGGAAGGCAGATGGTCTGTTCTGCAAAGGAGCCTGGACCAACACGGGGAAAAACAAGTGACAAGTGACCAATTTCTGTAAAGTGTAAAAACTTACTTCAATTGAGTATAAGTAAATATTTTATCAACTAGGCTCAGTTCCTATACTGTTCCATATTTGTACTGTGACAACCAATAATCCAACGTGTCTAAATAGGCCTGCCGCGATCATATCAATTTAATAGACATATTACTCACACCTGGAGGTATTATACTAACAGATATAATTAATATGTCAGTCTATATTATACCTGACGCAGCATGTAGGTCGCATATGGCTTGGAAAAGCATTACGAAATGTTAAATTGTGCTTTATTACGCCGAATTACACTATTATTAATTAATTAACACTTTGCTACCTCTATATTTAGTGTCCAATGTTTAATTATCAAATAAATAATAACGTGATAATTATTAACAAAATTAGTATTTTCATGCTGCTTACACCTCTATCGAGTTAATTACGCGTTTTGTTCGTGTATGTGTGCGTGCTTTCGTCGTGTATGTTTGTACGAATGTGTATGTGCATGTTTTTGTGTGTGTGTGTGTGTGTATGTGCGATTATTAAACTATAGCTCTACGTTAATTACTTTTTTTCAATATCTAGGAATCAAAAGTCAAAAAAAAATCAAAAATCAAATCAAAGGCAGGCAGAGATCTAGGTTTTTCGTGTATGTATTGTGTGCGTACTTGCGTCGCGTGTATATTACGGTTGCATGTGACGTGTGCGTGTGCATGTGCATGCAGGTTGAATATGGCTTTGCTATTATAATCCTGAAATGTTAGTTTTACTGATTTTGCAGGATTTTATATTGAAGAAACGAATATTCTTTATTTTAATAATAAATGTTAAATACAGAAATTTCATTTCAACTCAACTTTAAACATACAATTTATTTCTTTTAACTAGAAAACAATTCTTGAAACGTTTATTTCAGAAGATTCTTAAATAGTGTAAGTTTACGATAATTGGATAAAAATAATAAACATATGAATCAATATCTCTGGACAAATTAAACAAACTGAATATGGCTCGGTAGTAATTTTTGAGTTGCAGAACTTTTATTCTGTAAGAACCTACTCCAAAAAAGCTTTTTAAGCAAATTATATGCTTGTGTTGTGGACACAAATCAATACTATGTAATACATAGTAAGAGACAAATACATAATAACTAAGTTAAATAAACATGCCCAGATTCAGAACACGAACATAAAAAAAACAAATAAACGCGTCAAATCGAGAATCTTCTTCATTTTTTCGTCATTTGAAATATAAGCTGCTAGGTACCTGCACTAAGGTATATTGTACCTGAATATCAACCTAAATATAAGTCTTAGAATATGTCTCTCTATGACATAAACATCTACAGGGTTATATTTAAAATACTGGCTTAATTTTATATATGGCGTTGAGGCTTTAAATTATAGTACATTTTATATTATTGCCAAATGATATTATAATATACATGATATAATAATAATATTGTTAAAATTTTTTTAAAATAGTCTGCAAAAACACTTTAATTATTGTGATGTTATGGGTCATGACGTCACCAGCGTGTGCATGCGATTGCAGTCGGAGGCAATCAATTCAATGCTTTGTTTACTTTATGACCATGCATCTCATCTGTGTTTTGCGTAGGATGAAAATTACATTTTTTTCAGGTCTGCCAGGATCGTGAGGTTTGGCTTTAGATACTCTCTGCCTATCCCTTAAGGAATTTGGCGTGAAGATATGTATATTTTTTACCTTTTCTTCAGAGATTGAAAGTGTTATACAATCGAAAACCTTTTTAAAATTTGGCTGATCTTTCAATGTAACCCTGTATAACAGTACTTATAATCAGTATATGTGTTAGTGTATATAACAGTCAGAATACATATCAAATATGTCTACTTTGTGACTGCAGTTTAATAAAAACCACATAAAGGAGGTATTCTGAAGAATATCTCTCAATCCTACGCGTCCCTTAAGCATCGTAAAATACCTGATCTCATAATAAATGAGTCGAAATAGGACCTGCAATGTCGACACCAGAGTTTTATGACGTGCTACTCTTTATCAGCTACTTTGAAAATAGAAGGATGATAAAACCTGTTATTTTTAATCCCTAAGCAAAACGAAAAGTGTTATAAGTTCGATGAGTTTTTGTTTGTGCATGTGTGTATGTGTGTGCATACATTCGTGCGGACACGCGCTCGTATGTGTGAGTGCATCGTGGCTTTTCAGCGGATGGACAGATTTTATTGGACAGATTGCGGTTTTTTTATTTCAAATTTTATTTTTTTAGATACACAAACAGTGAATTCGAAGACATGTCATTACATAGTTAGAAGTAGGTGCTCGTACTCTAAAGACACCAAAATTGATAACAACGTGTTGTCAGCCCGAATTTGTGCGGTTATGCCTCACGCCTAAGTAAATTTTTCAACTTCCCTACTTTCTAGAGCGGAACTGCACAGTGGGGAGCACTAATAAAAGAAAGCCATGATCAACTAAGGCGGTTATCATGTGCAATAGCAAAGACAAAACGCTGGTAAAACCGCAGTCATTAGCTCGTACGAATGAAGTTTCACCGAAAGCCGAGTATACTAAATATCAAAAATCGATATAGCAGTTAAGCCTGTGTAGAGCTAACAAAGGGATTCCTTCATAAAAAAAAACATTTCAGTAGACCACAACTTTCAGTATCAATAAAATATGCAGCTTTGTTCAATCAACAGCAAACCGCGGGGATGAAGCTTGATGTATTACGAGTACACATATCAAAGAGCTGATAGTAGAATGTATGACATGAATAATGTATGATATCAGGTGTGTTATTTTGTATGGAAAAATAGGAACTATTTTAAACAGTTTTAAAACCAAATTTCGTTTGTCTCGACGTAACGCTGAGATGACCTTGCAAAAGTGCTTTACTTTAATATTTTTTTTGAAATATGTAGATCAAAATCCTAAAAACTAGAAAACATTTTGGTTAAGTAATATTTGTCGCCTCTGTGGTCTAGCGGTCCAGGTGTTTGACTTGACTGCATGAGGTCCCGGGTTCGATTCCTTGGTCGGGTAATAAAAAGAACCAAGTTTTTCCAATTTGCAAATAAAATAACATTGCTCGGGATTGGATATGTGCTTGGCTGGCGATTGGCTTAGCACCTATCACGTTGTGGGATTTAGTGTCCTCGGCTGGCCGTGGGTGCTCTAGTTGTGCCTCTGCCTACCTCTTCGGGGATATGGGCGTTAATATACTTTTTATATGTTTTTCAAAATATTTTCTAAATAAATTAACCTTGCACATAGCATACTCCTGCGACAATACCAATGCGTAATGTAACTAAGAATACTTTAGACCATGTCAACTATAAAACAAAATCCCCATCAAAATCGGTCAATTTGTATAGGAGACAGCAACAAGATACACAAACACACACAGTCACGTCAAACGAATAACGTCCCCTATTTCGTCGGGGATCACAAATTCATAACTAATTAAGAATCAAACACATTTTTAGGATTTCTTAGACAACTTAAAACAAATGTAATTAGTAGAGACTGTCCGTCCGTCTATGATTACAATTTTGTTAAAACATGGTAGGTATAGAATAACTGTTACATATTTGATATTTAGTTAAAATTTTAACTACATCGCGCTGTTTCCGGTTGGCAATATCCGTATCACATAAATCAAAAAAAAATTGCAGGCTTATAGTGTTGAACTAGGACTAGACTAGATCTGTTGGTATGTCAAAATGTATGAAGTGAAATAACGAAAAATCGGAAGGTTAGGTTAGGTTAGACTTCAGGTCCCCCCGAGGGTCCGTGCCTTGTCGCGGCGGGGGGGCTGAGTAACTGGGGTCGAGCCGGGACCCCGGTAAAACCAATACGGACCAGGGAGGGCGCTCCTCAGTACCCCTCTCTGCTCAAAAGGGCACACGAGGAGCGCACACAGGGTGGTGGGCCACTTGGCCCGCGTGGGATGGCGGCAGTACGGCCCGTGGAGAAGGGGGGCGGGTTTTCCATCTAGCCCGCCCGGTCGAGATGGGGTTGCGGCAGGTACGGGGGTGCCTGTCGCCACTGGAACCCCCGAAGTGGTGTACGTTGTGTCTCCGTGCACCACTTCCGACAGATTGCGGCCCCTATTGAGCGGGGCTGCCAGAAGGAGATCGCGAGATCTAACGCCGCTGGGGCTGTGAAAGTTTGCGAAAGCGTCCCCACAGCCACAGGTATCCATGATGGATTTCCACACGTTAAAAAAAAAGAAGGTTAGACTTCAGGTACCGGCTGAAGTGGAAGCTTGAAAGTTCTAAAATATCAATGTAATAAAATATTTGGTCAATGGTTAGGGAATAATTTTGCACGGATTGCTCTATTTATTATTATAAAAGTTCTAATATTATTTATGGGTTAAAATACAATATTCATTCTATTGATTTTGTTAAAAAGCTATTCGTAATTATGTATAATAACTTGCGCGTTGCGGCTTCACTGTGAACTATCTTGATGATATATCGGCCGGCGGAACGAAAATTACAGTATGAAATGCGGCGACAACATACAATGGTTTTACTCTCCCCTGTCCTACGAATTTTCGATCAGTACTTGAAGTTCGATTCATGTTATATTAGAAATTGAAAACGGGTATGTCAATATAGGTACTTGTCAACATAATACTGGCGAATTATTAACGTCTAGTTAAAAGAAGACATAAAAAAAATCATCGGATTAGTAGAATATGTTAGAAATCTTAAAATAACGATAAATTTTAAAATAAATGTTAATTGTCTGCTAGCACTGTGTTCAAAAGTATTTTAAATTATAAATACGATTCCAATTTTTAATTCTCATGCTATCGAGATTCAATATTAACCACTAACAAAAAATGCAAAACTCAGCCAAAAGAATTTCTCACTACAAAAACTGGATGCAAATGTATAATCATACTAGCTGTTACCCACGGTTGTGCTCGCGTATAAGTAAATGCATTTACTAATTATAGCCCATTAATAAGGACTTTCATACTAATTTTCAACCCCTATGCCACTCCCTAAGGGGTAAATTTTCCAGAAACGCTTAAATACGTATAAGTTTTTCTACTCATTTTTAATAAGTAGCCCAAAAATAAAATTTCATTTCTGTAACTTAAATAGTGACGGTCTTCCTTACAAACTTTTAACCCCTATTTGACCTATTTACGTTTAGAATTTCCAAAATTCCATCCTTAGTGGGTATCATCTCAATGTAACGGCCCTGCTCAGTAAATTTCATAGCTAAAACTCTAACAGTTTTTGCTCGGCGATGATGAATCAGTCAGTCAGGACATGTTATTTTATAAGTAGGTATAGACTACATCTAATTTAAAACTGCCTATTTTATCTTTGAATCCCATGAAAAGACTAGCAAATCCTTTAGACCAAACTGTTACACTTGTTTCCAGTATACACCTCACTGTAATAGCGGCGAGATCTCGCCGGGACTGAGGGTTCGCAATTTCCGCTTTGCATCAGTAACTGGGATTTATGGTCTCCTGTTTATCTTGTTGGGTTCGCCGCTTTGTTATCTTTTTTATTAATCGACAATTATAAAGAAAATAACTATTTTAAATTTGACAGATACTTTAAAAATGTATATCTATGTCGTGCTAGTTACACTATTTATAACTCAAGAACAGATAAGCTGATTAGGCTGAAAATTGATGAGGAGGTACCCTAGAATCGGGAGAATGACATAGTCATAGAGTATTATATACCGTTAAACTGAGAGGAAACTAGGAAAAACAACAATTTAATTTTTCCCATACGTACTGAACGAAGTTCGCCGTAACTGCTAGTTTATGATAAGTATCTGTAGTTTAATAACTGACCCTCAGTTTGGCGTTGACTTCAAAGTACCCGGGTTTGAATCCAGTCGTGCACCTTAAACACATATTTTAAATCAATATCTAGCTGTAATAACACTGTAGAAGAGTGAACTAAAAATGTGCAATTTAATACTCCTTTTTCCCGTTTCATGTGTTTCCTGCAAAAAAAATATTAAGATCCCCCTCCCCGCAAAGAGTGGGTAAGATTAGGCTCGACCCCCTCCTTAAACGCTTAAAGTTATTTATGGACGCCTCCTTATCAATTTTTTTATTACAATTTACAATATTACAATATTTGACTATTTGATTTTAAAATTACAATACATATTTGGCCGCCTCGTTGGCTGAGTGGCTAGCGTACTCGCCTAACTACACTGACCAACCAAATCGAGGGTTCGATTCCCAACGAGGGCAGGCATTTGTCTAAAAAACATTTAAATGCCTGCATTTCTGAGTATGGATGTTTGTTAAATTTATTCTGGTATCTGTTTAAGTATTTCCGTGTAGTAGAATCGTTGACTAACACCCATAACACAAGCATATAATTTGCTTACTTTGGGGTTAGGTTTAATTTGTGTAACTTGTCTGTGGTCTAGCGGTTCAGTTGTTGGACTCGACTGCATGAGGTCCCGGGTTCGAATCCCGGGTCGGGCAACAAAGAAAATTGGACTTTTCCAAATTTCTAATAAAAAATGTTGCTCGGGATTGGAAATGTGCCCGGTTGGCGATAGGCTTACCACCTATCACATTGTGGAACTTAGTGTCTTCGGCTAGTCGTGGGTGCCCTGGTTGTGCCTCTGCCTACCTCTTCGGGGATAAGAGCGTGAAGAAATATTTATACTTATATTTATATTTAATTTCACAATTTATTTACATTGCATTACACTACATAAGGGAATTTTAAAAACCACGTACCTAGGTTTAGTCTAAAATGCCACAAGTCGATATCTCAGTGCACGCAGGCACATTGTTTCATTATAATAGGCATATATATATAATACATATCCTTCGTGGAAGCGTGCTTAGAATGTAAGATTTTAAACTTAAATCGTCGCGTATTATTAACATTTTTAATTATTTATACGGGATACTCACGATCGACGAACGAAATATCGACAAATAAAATAAAATAAAAGAAGATCGTGAGTATCCCGTATAAATAATTAAAAGTGCTTAGAATGATCTTCATGGTAAAGTTCCAAGTTCATATCTTTAAATGAAGAGACATTTGTACTGTTCTATTTATCACCTATAATTTATTATTTGTAAATAGCCTGCCTCATCCTCTAGCATCCTTAGGGCTTAAACTTAAAATACCCATAATATGAATATTTAGGAGTTTTACCAAGCGCCGACGATGGAAATACATTGTTAGGTTATTACTTTATATAAGTATTAGTAATTACTATTGTCTATGTATATTTCAACAGATTTTTGTGCTTTGTTATCATCTGATTACATAAAAATACGATCTTAAAAGCTTTTAAACTGTCTGTCAGCTCTTAATTGTAAAAGCAGAGACGGTACGACGATGTTGAGGGTTTGCAATTTCCGCGTCGCTTCAGTAGCCGGAATTTATGGTACTGAATTTATCCTTTTGATTTCACCGCTCCGTCTTCTCATTTACTACCCAACTTCAAATTGTAAAGATACTTTATCAGTTCAGTACACAACAGTGATATTTTTGCTCCTTATGTCTATCTCTTTAATGTACGCAATTTTAGAAATTTGTTTATTTATTTATCGCCTCTGTGGTCTAGCGGTCCAGGTGTTGGACTTGACTCCATGAGGTCCCGGCTTCGATTCCCAGGTTGGGCAACATAAAGAAAATGTGGTTTATTCAATTTTCTAAAAATAAAGTGTGGCTTGGGATTGGATATGTGCCCGGTTGGCGATAGGGTTGCCACCTATCACATTGTGGGACTTTTTTTCTTCGGCTAGTCGTGGGGTGCCCTGGTTGTGCCTCTGCCTAACTCTTCGGGGATATCGAGCGTGAAAATACTTTTTGTTTTATTTACTAACTGTGGCCCACGACTTCGTATACACGTTAAAGTGATTTTTTGAGGTTAGGAATGAATGCGAAAGATTGAGAACTGAGAAGTCTACCTAGGCCTCCCCGGGTACCATTATTCATGTACATTCGCATTGTTTTGTCAATCTTTTATTTGTCATTATTTCCACACAACTGGACTACTGGAACATGCCCTTTCTCATTTTTACACCAACACCTTTAATCCCACTCTTTCTCGAATCTCAATGTTACGAATGCGGTCAGCGAACGTAACTCCACAGATTTTCCGAAACGCTCTCATGTCGAACCTATTTGTTATACATCCCTAATTTCAATAGATTTTTTGACATGTTCAAATAGGTATGTGTATAAAAATAAGTTCAGTGAAAGACAATGTAAATATAAAATAAAATCCTTTATTTTCAGGGAAAGACAATAAAGTGAATGCAAATAAAATCCTTTTAATGTGACATCACCACATCAAATAGCGAGGACAAAAGGACTTTGTTAAATAATTATATTTACGACAAATTATAAGTCAACTGAGTCATTTTACTAAACGATATTTTTATTACATGGCTATCTTGTTGGGTGAGAGGTTAGCGTGCACGGCTAATTACACCGATCTAGCACTCGAGTTCGATTCTCGATTTTTTATGGTATACTAGCTGTTGATCATCATTTTCATCCCTCATTCTAGTCATTTGCGGATGATATTTAAAAAAAGTCTGGTTTAAGAAAAATATGTATCAAATTTTTATTCCTACTAACGAAGACATTAATATGAAGATGCAGTACTAACAATACACAAAACTAACAAAAAACTTACTATGGCTTTGAAAATTTACTTTGAAAATCGTGTCGACAAAGTAATTAAGCATTTGTAAAAAATGTTGTACATTTAGGTGCAGTAACATTTCTGGGTGGAATTCATCGTCTTTCCCAAAGAGAATACAATACTACGTAAGAGTCTTTCCCATTCCTGGCACCATAATGACAGCGTCTAGCACTCTAGCCAAAGACAGCGATGCTCCTATAGTATCTATCAAAGAATATAAATACTCTTTAACAAGATTAGAGGTATCTATGTTTTTCATAGGCCACAGTTGCCTCTTATAATTAGAAGAATGTAATCTTTGTTTTCGTTTTGTCCGATAAAATTGACATATATTTACAAGTTCATGGACTTTATAAACATCACCACAAACACATTTATTATTAGGGTGAATACAAACGAGCGTAATTTTGCGAGCATTGAGTCACGTAAAATGATTCAATTTGCGTCGCTGTGTGACGCAAAACATACGCAGCGTAATTCCGCGACTTTCATTACGCGATTCAGAGTACACAAAATAAAAAGAACTACGTTAAAAAACCGACTTAGAAACTAAAAAATAAAAAAATAATAGATTGTTTATATTTTGTGATATTTATGTATGATATTTAAAAAAATAATTATATTATTTATATGTGCTATTTGCTAGGTTTGAAGTCGGTGCTAAACCTTAAACTAATATTAATATTGTAAGTAAGTATTTCAAAGGCGATTTTTTCAACGTAGTTATTCTAATTTAATATTTTTTTCAATTTATTGCTTATGTGATTTATTTAAATAAAAATAGACATCGAAATAGGTGTAAGTAGATAAAAAATGATCATAAAATAAAAACTAACGGGCCTACCTGATTTTTTTATGGGACCAATTCGAAACTATTCCACATCAAACAAAAAAAAAAAGAATTACGTAAATCGGTTCAGAAATCTCGGCGAAATCGGTGTACATACATAAAAAATTATACACCGACTGAGTTGAAAACCTCCTCGCTTTTTGAACTCGGTTAATTACGCTCGTTCGGTTTTACCTTTATGATCGCTCAAGCTTTTAGTGCAATGTTCGCTTTTATAACGTTATAATTGTTTTAGCTGTTCATTATAAAAAAAGAAAGGGTATGAAAAGGGTAATGAATGTGAAGGAAGCAAGACAGGTTTGTCAGGATCGTGAGGTCTGGCACTCGATAATCTCTGCCTACCCCGTAAGAGACTTGGCGTGAAGATATGTATGTATGTATGTATGTATTATAAAAAAAGACAATCGTCGTTTTTAATTTAAGAATCTTAGTATACACAATGACATTGATTTGGGATTTCCTTGACCTAGTGCTATGGAACATTTTGTATAATCGATATAAATATAAATCTATATTATTTTGCAATTTATGGGCAGTAAACTTTAAGTAATAAACTTGTAATAATTACAATAATCCTTACCCCAATGATAAAATTATATGGTACATGATCTCTAGTGTAGTCTGTTCCTATGTTTTATTAGATCTTAAAAACTACGTAGCGGATTTTAAAGAATTTTTATGATAGATAGTGATTCTGGGTTCAAGGTTTAAATGCATAATAACATTTTCTTTGTTGGTCCGGACTTCTTTGCAGAATAGACCATCTGCTTTTCTCTGCAAGGAAGCACGTAAAATGTGATCATAGGCTTATTGTCACTAACACCATGACAACTGACCATGTGATAAAGTTTGGCAGCGACTCGCCCCGACGGCCACTACCGCCTTACCTGTTACTGCCGCCATAACGTCCAATGTTTCCAGTCCGGAGGATAAGGCACCAAGTAACTTAATTTTGCTCGAGGTCCTGTCCTAATCAAGCCTATGTTCGCCTTTTACGAGATTCCTGGCAGGAAGGAAGATGGTGTATTCCGCAAAATGAGCCCGGACCAATAAGGGGAACTCAAACCTCGCAAGTCGGCTCGTAATAAAATAATAATATAGGACTCTTCGGGAATTATGACCCATCTTTCTAAAAACGAACCATTACATAATTGGTTGATTATTGGAATAGCAATCAGGTAACAAACATACAAAAAATTACATACAGTCGAATTCAGAAGCTCCTTTTTAGGAGTCGGTCAATTGCATTACGATTTGTATATAGAAAAGATATATATATACCAATTTTTTGTTTACAAGCTTTCAGCTATAAGTTGTAAAAGATGATAATGACAGAAGAAATAGGAAACAAATAAGTAGACGGTTGGTCCCCAATAAGATATTCCTGTGCCAATGTAATGTTTCCAGAGATAGACTGGGCTCTTTGAAATAAAATAGGGTACTTTTCGACCAAGCAGGAAAGACAACAGATGGAACTAAGAAGCATACATAACAATCTATAGTTTTATGATTTGTACATAAAAAAGATATGTACTAATTCTTCTTTTACCAGCTTTTAGCTCTAAGTTGCAAAAGGTGATAATGATAGAAGAAACAGAAAACAAACAAGTAGACGATTGGTCCCCAATAAGAAATTCTTGTGCCAATGTTATGTTTCCAGAGATAGACTGGGCTCTTTGAAATAAAATAAGGTATTTTTCGACCAAGCAGGAAAAACAACAGATGGAACTAAGAAGCATACGTAACAATCTATTGTTTTATGATTTGTACATAAAAAAATATGTAATGTATGTATGATAATTCTTCGTTTACCAGCTTTTAGCTATAAGTTGCAAAAGGTGATAATGATAGAAGAAATATAAAACAAATAAGTAGGTCCCCAAAAAGATATTCCAGTGACGATGTAATGTTTCCAGAGATAGACTGGACTCTTTGAAATAAAAAGGGGTACTTTTCCATCAAGCAACTCATAAGAAACATACATAAGTTTCTCACTTTTGACAATGACTGGATAAAAGAGGATTACATTTTCTCGCATTGAAAACGCTGTCATAGTATCTATACAGTAAAAAGAGTGGAGCAGTCGGTATACTTATTTCCGCAAAATATTTCATATATCAGCCAGTTGCCAACATCAGGAACACAGTGACCACTAGTGGTATCTATTAGTAATTGACATTTTAACCATGTGAAAATCCGTTGCTTTTACGTTCTTAAATCTTTGGAATGTTTAGTCTATCTTTATGCTCAATGATTCAAACTATCATCATTCACATCATTAAAATAATTAATCAGTTACTCAACGTTTAACTTTTAAAATTGTTGATTGTTTATTAAGGTGTCACCTTGACATGAATATGTGATCGTTGAAGCTCCTAAAAATATTAATGAATACTCCAATTCAGCTAAATTCGCTTTGAAACCGCTATTTTTACATTAACATTCTTTCAATACTGAAAATGATCCGTCATAAGATTGATACAATACCAAAATACGAACTATTCAAGGTTGAGCAGCTTTCTAAAATGGCCGTATCACTGGTTGATTTAAAATAAGGGTACTTACAGATAGATCTTTCTGGATGTTAGTATCACTCACTAAAACACAATCACAGATGATTAGCACGTTTATAAGAGTAGTGGCGTATATTTAGAGAACGTTTTCGCTGTATGCAGCACGTCGTCACTTAGCAAACGGTTGTCGGCGACTAGGGCGTCCAACTGGCGCCTTTCCGCCCGCCCGCCCCGCCTTATCACATGAAATAATGGATAATCGGCCCGGATATGGGGTGTACATTGAAATTTTCACGTTTTACGACATAATAATCATAATTGATGTACATGATGTGACACGTACCTTAAGTGTGAATTTATGGTTTTTTTATTTCGAATCTTTGGAAATTTTCCTTTGACCTAATTATGCATTTTTAGCTGTAATAAGCTGTAATGAGTGTGTTCTTTTATTTTAGTTTTTATGGCATCAAACAGCGAAGATCTTGATGTAATCGTGTCATATAGACATCTTAAATTTTATACGTAAGTACGTTGTTGGCTTGTGGTTATGATTTTAGGCCTAATCTACGTGTTTTGAATGGTGAAATGAGTGTTAATAACGTTACTTCTACAATTATTTGGACACTCGCCGACCCTGTGAAATTAATTCACTTACCTCTATATTCTCTCTGCCTACGCTTCAGGGAATTTGGTGTAAATATATTTGTAATAGGACATCCTTTCAGTTGTTTTTATATAGTCCGGATATCAAATCATTTAATCAATATATATTGTGTTATGTCTGTATTTTTTGTAATTACAAAACTTGAAACTTGGAAAAAATATAGAACAGTTTGTGTGTGTCTGTGTGTGTTTGTGTTTATCTCTGTGGCATAATAGTTCAGCGGAAGAATGGACTTTGAGGCGGTTTCTATGTTTGAAAGCTGATGTGATCGAGATGTTCCTTAGCTGTAGTGCTAAAGATCGGTCCAGGCTTTTAAGCTCATTTGCAACTCATTCGTAAGCATCAGAAAGATTTTTTTAATTTATTTTTTTATGATATTGGAAGGCAAACAAGCAGACGGATTTCCTAATGGTAAGAAATTCCCGCCGCCTAGACACCAAAGGTGGTAATAGTGCGTTGCCAACCTAAGGCCGGGATGTTAGGCCTCGAGCAAAAGTAGGTTTACCGGCTACCTTACCCTCCAAACCGGAACACGTCATGACGTTATGGCAGCAGGAATAGGTAAGGCGGTGGTACCAATCCGGGCGAGTCGCTGCAAAACTCTACCACCTAGTCAGAGGTCACGGTGTTAGTGACGGTAAGCCTATGGTCGCCTTTTACGAGCAACCTGGCTGGAAGGCAGATGGTCTATTCTACAAAGAAACCCGGACCAACACGGGGGGACCAACATAGACGCACTATAGGTATTTATTTCACCTTTAAGCATAATTAGTTCGACCTAACAGTTGAAATAGTAATGAATACTGCTAAACTGAGCTGGTCTGATAATGGAGTTGAAAAATGGGCATCACAACCCCGGAATGCCAACTGGTAAACAAAGAGTTTGGACTCAATCGAATTGCCTTACCTAGTACTGCATATTTTCTGATGACAAAGATGATGGATGAACAAGGTGGATGAATCATAGTTTTATAGCATATTAGGAATATTTCGTAATCATTGCAGTTCTTTGTAAGCACATAAAAAGAGAGGTTTTGTCAAATTCCACTTGTTTGTGTGCATGTGTTTGTCTGTGATACCGTAGCTCCTAAACTAGTGTGTGTGTATAAGCCTGTGGCAAGATAATTGCAAAACGGATAGACCAATTTCGATGCAGATTTTTTTGTTTCGAAGCAGAATCATATCAGTTGTGTGATATCTGTACGGATATCACACCACTTGTTGTCTTTTAGTTTTTTTACAAAAGCAAAGTTATCAGGTTTTAGATTAGCATTTAGCAATAAGTTTGCTATCCATCAAACTGTGGGAATAAAAGTAGGTAGAGTTTTCAAGTAGGAAGATTGAAAAACATACCAACAAACACTACAATACCGAACACCGATTTCTTGGCAGTAGATTAAAGACAATGATATCAACCACCTAAGGTGGTACTGATCTGGATAAACCGTTGCAATACTCCTGATATTTAAATTTTAATTATTGAATTTGTAAAATCATATCGATACTTACAATAAAACTGTAAAAGAATAAATTCTATACATTGAAGATATATAGAAATAGAACATAATATATTTATATTTTTTGTGTGTGTGTCTGTCTGTATTATGATCGTGGTTCACGCTGAATCTACTACATTGATCGTTATATTGCGAGGCAGGTGATAGGATATTTTTTATCTCAATAAGGGGGTTCCCGTAGGAGAGAGATAAAACTCGAAATGTTAGTTGGACTATAGTTGATCAACGCTTAGGCTGATTTAGGTATGTATAAACTGTGGCACCTACAAACTGCATTCTCCGTTGGCTCAAAGGTTAACTATTGGAGAATGATAAAAGGCATTAAGTTCGCCTCTCGTACAAATATTTTTTTTTTGATGTATAATAAAAAAAATAAAAAAAATGTGCTTTACAGATTGTTCCGTATTCTTTTCCAAGTCAGAACTTCTGCAGTTTATAAATTATAGAGTATTACAGTATAAATTGACCAAATAATTTGAAATCCGGAATATAGAGATACACTTAAACTTACATATCATACTACATACACCTGAAGGGCAGGCATAGAACACCAAGTGCCAAGTGAACGAAATTCGTCGGGTTGGCTAGTTATTTACAAATTAGTTTATTTCACTGCCGGAAGAAATGAGTCGTCTCATCCCAACCCCAAAAAATTAGTTCGTATGGCGGAAACTGATGAAATTCCGATCACAAGATTGATGATATTTTTTTAATAAGTAGATACATAATATAATAACAATAGTAATCTCTCTATTGTGCAACTAAAGCATGAAATCTATACCTACATATAATAAATCTGTAGAAGGGTCAATTCTGTACATTGGAAATATTGAAAAAATAAATAGCAGGGGGTGTTACTAGATCGATACCAAACACAAATATGTGATTAAAAAAAATTTTGTATGTCTGTCTGTCCTGTCTATATGTTCAGGCATCAGGTGAAAACTAACGATTCGATTTCCATGAAACTTGGTATAATTATATCTTATCATCCGGATCATAAAATGGGTTACTTTTTATCCTGGAAAAGTACGTAGAAAAAAAATATCTTAATTTTTCAGTTTTAGACCGATATCCGCGCGGACGGAGTTGCGGGCGAAAGCTAGTTGTTACATATTACATTGATAAAAACATATTTATACAAAAGGCGGTTATATCGCTAACAAGCGATCTCTTCCAAACAACCAACGTTTAGAAGGTAAGTTTATCAAAATAAAGGGAAGGTACAATGTTTGTTTATAAATCATGAATCTTTCAAACAATTAATTTAGGAAGTAATCTAACATTTTAAAACAAAAGTGTTTTATTCGTTAACAAAAGTTAAAACAAAAAAATATGCACATTAAATAGGCAGTGAACATTTCACAAGTTGCCCAGTTATAAATTTGGTCCTAAAGTGTTCAGGTAAAACTCCTTTACCATCTTCTTAAGTCCATGGTTGCTTTTTTCCTGTCTTATTTCAACAGGCAGTGAGTTCCATAGCTTATTAGCCCGTACTGTGAATGAATATTTATAGAATTTAGTTTTATGCACCGGAATCTTCAACAAAAACCTTTAGTAATGACGTTGACCAACTTTATCTTCAAAAATAAACCTCTCTTTAAGATAGACGGGGGTATTGGAATTAAAGAGAAAACTAAATAAAATATTAAGTGTAGGCGCATTCCTGCGAATGCGAATCGGTAGCCACATGAGTTTTTTTCGATAATCGGAAACGTGGTCATATTTGCGAAGTCCAAATATGAATCGTATGGCAATATTTTGAAGACGCTCTAGTTTATTTAATTTATCTTCAGATTGAATGATTGATGTTAATACAGTCGGGGTGATAGCTATTCTTATAGCTTAAAAAGTGCTGAACACGTACTGTTAGATTTTATTTTTCTTTCTTATTGTCTAAGAGGTCAGCGTACGCCCCTAACATACCGACTGCGAGGCTCGAGTTCATTTCCCGGCGTGGGCAGACATTTGTATGATGAATGTCTAGATGTTGATATTTCTCATACGTTTTATTAAATTTATTCTGGTATTCATTTGAACATGTATTAGCAGAATGTATCACTACTTGGTATAAAACAAAGTCCCTTCCACTTTCAGTATGTCCCTTTGTATGCTTACATCTTTAAAACTACGAAACAGATTTTGGTGCAATTTATTTTAATAGATAAAATTATTAAGAAGGGTGATTTATATGTATATTTTATACCTGTGCGAAGCCGCGGCAAGCCGCTAGTTTACTAATATAACGTGTTCCCCCGTTGTTTTTCTCCATGTTGGTCCAGGCTCCTTTGCAGAATAGACCATCAGCTGCCTTCCTGCCAGGCAGCTCTTAAAAGGCTACAATAGGCTTACCGTCACTAGCACCGTGACATCCTACAAGGTGGTAGAGTTTCGCAGCGAATTTCCTGGTTTGGGATAATTATCCATTCCTGCTACCATAACGTCATGACCTGTTCCGGTTTGGAGGGTAAGGTAGCCGGTAAACTTATTTTTGCTCGTGGCCTAACATCCCGGCCTCAGGTTGGCAACGCACTATTGGTGTCTATAGACGGCGTGAATTTCTTATCATTAGGAAATCCTTCTGCTTGTTTGCCTTCTAATATCATAAAAAAAATGTTTTTTAGTATTTGTATCGTTGAGTAACATCCGTATACCTACCAAAATTAATTTGCTTAATTCATATCTAGATTCAATTTGTGTAATTTTATTTGTACCTATTAAAATACATGAAAAATTAAAAAACGAAAATTTACGTGAAAGAACCGGTGATAAGAAGTTCACCGGAATAGCTAGTGCATAAAGTCTCGTCAGCTACTTTACTTCAAAAAAATGTTTTTTAAAATTTGCGGCGAAAACACAATGACAACGCCAAAGGTTAAATTACGTTTGTGAGACGAGGTCGGTCACCCATCTGGCAAACGTCCAACTTGACTCTCTGTTACAAACTCTGGTACTACACATAATTAGATACGTTATATTCTATGAAAACATGGCATCCATTGAGAATAGGCGTAGTTTTTACGTACACATGAAGCCATACTAGCTACTACTGGAGGTTACACTTCTAACGAAAACCTGATTTCTAAATATTGCTTTCTCTATCTAATGTACCGGTTTTTAGATTTTTAATTGATGTCAAAATGGAAAGAGAGAGAGAATAGAGAGAGTCAGCAATCCAAACAACTTACAAATCCAAAAGGAAACAACATCAGGAGAGTTACTCTAGAATCAGGGGTGGGCAAACATTTTTAACCGCGGGCCGGTAAATTAAATTATATATAGTGGCGGGTCAGTTAATTAAAATATATGTTGAGGTGGGCCGTTTGGTTAAAAACACCTAAAAAGAGCTGTAAATTTAACGATTATAAAACGTTGTATAAAGATAACATAAGGCATTTTTTATTTTTACAATCTTTTATGAACATGAAATCGATTTATGAAGTCTGAATATATGAAATACGCATTATATATGTTTGAAGTATGCAGTATCTTAATTGTTAAAATTTCAATAGTCTTTTAACTTTTAGACCATTAATTTTTTGAGGTTCAAATTTAAACAAAAAAAACGCTCTGCGGTAGTCGATTTTATTTTTAAATTGGAATTTGATTTTTCAAACTTTTTTTTTGGAATTTGATGCCACTGTAAGTACTCTTGGACACATCACTATCAAATTATTAACTTTTAGTTCCAAAAACATTCAAAGAATTTGGTCAAGTAACTTATTATGAACTAAATGTTAATAATTCGTTAGAACTGTGTTCAAAAGTGCCTGAGAGATATCCAATGCAAATTTCCAATTCGCATGAAATCGTCGTTGGAGAGTAAACCCACAGGTCTCTGTTAGGAGTATAACCTTAGGTGATAATATAGTTTCAGGATACACATACATATCTTTATTTTTTTATGTGATAGGTCAGCAAGCAAGAATACTGTTTTTTATATTCTTTACGAAGAGCATATCACTACATAGTGCAAAACAATGACGCTTCCTCTGTCCCTATGTCCCTTTGTTTGTTTAAATCTTTATACCTATGCAATGGATTATAATGCGTTTTTTTAATAGATAAAGTGATGGAAGAGTAACGTTTACATGTATATTTCACATTCGCTAGTCGAATACTAAGTGTGACGATTCCTAGAGACCTAGCTTCCAACACATTCATTTTTTTTAACCAATACGAGGGTTGTTACAAGTATGATCTATCTCTGTGTGTGTCAGTCTGTCTGTGGCATCACTATTTTTTAACGGATGTACCGATTTCGATGATGATTTTTGTGTTTGAAAGTCGATATCATTGGGATGGTACTTAGCTAAATTACATAAAGCCCATATAAGTTTTCTTCCAAATCCATTGGAAGTTCTTAGTTTTACTACAATATACATGCAAACTCTTTACATCTAGTCATTTGCTGGGTAGATAAAGAGTATCTAAGTCAGTAGAGGCCTAAGCAATGACGGTTCTAAGAGCAGGGGCATTAGGCCATGGTCACGACCTCCCTCTCCCAGGCAGAGGTCTTATAAAGTTTGGTCAGCCATAGAAAGACCTTTATATGTACTGAATGAGTATTTAACACACCTGACTTGACGACTAGATACGTCCCTGTTGTCGTGTTTCGATTTCAACAGACCGGCCGAGATTTCTCCACTACTATTACTTTTCACACAAATAATGTTTATAGAATTCTCTAGGTAAGTAAAGAATTCTATTTTTAACTTTTAACAGCATATCTTTTATAGCTTCGAAGTAAAGCGGCTGTGACATACAGATGGACAGACAAACGGACAATAAGGGTTCCGTTTTTTAGCCTGTGTCTACGGAACTCTGAAAACTGGCGTTGCCTGGAATTGGATATGGGCCGGATCTGATATGTCATCTATCACATTGTGAGACTTAGTGTTTTCAGCTAGTCGTGGGTTCCCTGGATCTGTCTCTGCTTATTGCTTCGGGAATATGGGCGTGAAGATACTTTTTTCCTTATATTTTGTAAGGTCTAGAATTCTATGTAAGAGCTTTCAATATTAATGTACTGAAAACCAGGTCACATGTAAGAATTCCTACGTATTTTACGTGACGGGACCGCCTCGTTGGTCGAGTGGCTAGCGTACACGCCTAAGTACATCAACTTACCGCGAGGCTCGGGTTCGATTCCCGACGGCAGACATTTGTGTGATGAACATTTAGATGTCTGCATTTCCGGGTCTAGGTGTTTATTAAAATTTATTCTGGTATTTATTTAAGTATTTCTATGCAATAGTATCGTTTACTAACACCCACAACACAAGCATATAATTTGCTTACTTTGAGGTTAGATTCAATTGGTATAACTTGTCCAGGAATATTTATTTATTTATTTTACCGACAAAGGTTTCAGAGCAAGATGGATATTGTAACGGAATGTTCTGATTTCAGATTTTCAAATAGTTTTTTTTATTTAATACCTAATTCGTTTTCTTACAAACTGGCAGCCCTTCCTAACTTCGCTTGGCTGGACTTCTGGAATGAAAACTTCTATGTTATTACATATACTAGTGGTCGCCCATTGGTCGAAATTCGACCGTAATAAATTGTAAAATCTTGTTGATAAGAACGCCATCTTCATTTTTCAAGACCAACTACTTTGTTTCCAAACTTTTTAGTTCGCCCTCTGTGATCTTTTATCTTCAAAGTCAACATTAATATATTTGTTTGTGTGTGTCAATTGCATGGTAGTGTGGGTAATGATAATAAATTTATTGATTTAATGTAACTTATTATTTATTATTAAATAATATTAGGGTTCTGCACTTCTCCTACACTTAAGCAATAAGTGTGCCAAATTTTATGCTCGGACTGCGTCCACACGCAATTTTCGTAAAAAGGGGTCCAAAGTTTTGGCATCACGTATTAATATATAGATAAAACCTCCACTTAAATCACTCTATAAACGTACATAGTTACATATCTTCATGCAAAGTCTCTTACGGAGGAAGCAGAGAATCTCAAGTGCAGTACAGTATGATCGTGGCAGGACTGCCTGGCTTCCTTTACATTCATGCTCCTTTTCGTACAAAGTCGTCGGTTTCGGAGACACTTGACACCAACTTAGGATAATACCCGAGGGATTTGTTCGTGCAATGTCAGCCTAGGTCTCCCCGGGTCCCAAGAAAACGGTGATAGTTCATGGTGAAAGCGTTAAAACTAGTGACATTTTCAAATTTTGTTCAAATATTAAAACATAATCTTACTAATATTATGAATGGCTGAAGTTTGTATGTTTGTTTGTTACTCTTTAATACAACACACATATAGAGGATAACTTGTTTTAACAAATGAAACAGTTTTTATCCCGAAAAAATGTTCCTATGGACCATTAACAACGTGGGCAACTTCGCGGGCTACAGCTAGTACACTTGTACTGTTTTACATATCTATCTATATAAAATCAATTGTTGATCGTTAGACTCGCTAAAACTCGAGAGCGGCTTAACCGATTTGGCTTATTTTGGTTTTTAATTATTTGTTTAAGTCCAGGAAAAGTTTAAAATATAAGAAACAGGGAAAAACTGGGAAGAATCTAGGAAATATAACATTTTAATAATTTCCAAACAGAATCGCTGAAAGTTTGCCGCACAGCTAGTCACTTATTGGTCATTAAGTCATCATTCATAAATAAATCATTAACATTTATATTTGGACTATACTGAGTACTGAAAAAACTCTTCCTTTCCGAGTCTGTTATAAAGTTTAACGAATAGTCGGTGGATTTAACTGCTAATTCTTGACGAGGCAGTTAATTTATTTATGATCTTAGTCGTTGATTGATACATGAGAGACTGACTTGCAGCATAGATTTAAAAAAAAGAAAATTCGTTTAGTATTTGGCAAAGCCCTCACATTACAACAAATCAAGCTATCTGCTGTACGGCGGCACGTAGCCAAAAATCCTATCTAACTTGAATAATATTCTCCATTTCCAATACTTGATAAAGGGATAGCGCATATTACATATTTGAATTCAGAAAGAGTGGAAAAAACCAACTTTAATGTGCTTGGCATTGAATATTTTTTAAACAAATGCTATTTTATTTTTATTGTTTTTCTCAATGAAAAAGAAAAACAACTTTAATTTCATTATTGTGTTCTTTTTACAAAATCTAGACGAATTGGTTATTTTTTGTTAGATTCAGTTTATCACTACATAACATAAAACAAAGTCGCTTCCTTTATCCTCATATCCCTTTGTATGCTTAAATCTTTAAAACGGGCGGATTTTGATGCGTTTTTTTTACTAGATAAGGTGAAGAGGAAGATTGAAATTCATAAGCGTGTGGAACTGGGGCGGACCGCTAGTAAAAAATATTTTTAAAAATATTAGCGTTCTCCACGTCTTCTCCTACACGTAATTTAAAGTGTGTCAAATTTCATACTCCTTCATCCGCGTAATTTTCGCAAAAGGGGTCCAAAGTTTTTGCGTCGCGTATTAATATCATGATTATATAAACATTTAATACATATGTTTTATATTATACGAAAATTATTGTGAATAATTCGGTTATATATACAATGCTTTTTAGAAATATAAACTACATATTTATATATATTATTGATGTCTTGCTGAGTTTCTTGCCGGATCTTCTCTGTGTGCGGCCGCATTCCGATCCGCCTCTTGTAGATTTACGTAAAATAAAGATTTATTATTATTGTTATATTCATATGTATTCTTAGTTTAACTTTCAAATATTATTCTTATTTAAAAGCGTCTGGCTAGCACTGACGATGGTTTAGTAGGAGTAGAAATCAGAATTTTTCAAAGACTGCCTTCAAAGATAAAGGCAATGTACTACATTGATAATATGAATAATAGATGCATGCATCTAAAAATGGGAAACTTAACATATTTTTAGCCATTATTTTTGTTTGTCTGTCTTTACCTGACTGAGATTCACGTAGAATCTGCCATAGCGAGCCTTGGCTGATTAAGGGCTACTATTTATCCCATTTAAATACCAAGATCTAAATTGTTCTATAATTCTTTACCTCTTGGTCAGGATTCATTTACTCATTCTGACTGATATGGTTTAAAATACAAATTATTCTATAAACATTTCAAGATCATAAAGTTTATGGTTTATGGATATGGTAAGAAATTCACGCCGCCTAGCGACACCAAAGGTGGTAACGGTGCGTTGCCAACCTAAGGCCGGGATGTTAAGACTCGAGTAAAAGTAAGTTAACCGGCTACCTTACCCTCCGAACCGGAACACGTCCGCGTCATGACGTTATGGCGGCAGGAATAGGTAAGTTAGTGGTATCAAACCGGGTCAGTCGCTGCGAAACTTTACCGCCTAGTCAGATGTCACGGTATTAGTGACGGTCAGCCTATGCTCGCCTTTCACGAGCTGCGTGGCAGGAAAGCAGATGGTATATTCTGCAAAGAAGCCCGGATCAACACAGATAAATTTAATTTAATACATTAAAACCTAGAAGGTGCAAGAGTACTTGAGCTCATAGGTCATCTTACATACCCCTTGCAGGGTAGGCAAAGAGCATCACCACTTGTTACGATTTAGATAGACCTGCTGAACCTCCTTGGACTGAAGAAGTCTCAAACAATCTGTTTTTTTAAGTGAAAACTTCTTTAGCTTGTTACGCTTTTTTTTGGAATATTTAAAAACTTCTAAACTTACGTCAGGACACGTCACCTGACCGAAAATTCGTACGACGGCGCGAGGTGCTTGCGCGAATGTTCGTGTTGTCATGTTTGTGTATGATAACGCAATAAATGAATGTTGTGTTCTACCACATAATTGATAGTACTTTCATACTGATAAAGTAATTCGTGCAAAATTAATCCCCAACCATTCCAAAATATCAAAAATGCAAACACTCCCAGAGTGCACCCGTCGTCGTTTTTTTTAGATTATCATTTTAGAAAACAGGAATGGAAGTTTGCGTAAGAAGTCTATTATTAACCATTTTTCGCCTTTGTGGACTAGCGGTCCGGCGTCGGACTTGTGTCTTGAGATCCCGGGTTCGATTACCGGATCAGGCAACAAAAAAATTAGGAAATTTATATTTTCAATTTTCTGATAATAATAATTTTGCCAGGGATTGCATATGTGCCCTGGTTCGGGCAACAAAAAGAAAATTTGGTTTTTCCGATTTTCTAATTTAGAAAAGATGCTGCTCGGGATTGGACACGTACCCGGTTGGCGATAGGCTTGCAACCTATCACATTGTGGGACTTAGTGTCTTCGGCTAATCGTGAATGCCCTGGTTGAGCCTCTGCCTACCTCTTCAGGGATATCGGCGTGAAGATATTTTTTTATTTATTTAAAACTAGCTGCGCCCCGCGGTTTCACCCGCGTAAGTCCCAATCCCGCGGGAACTCCGGAATAAAAAGTAGCCTATATGTTATTCTGGGTCTTCAGCTACCTACATATTAAATTTCATCGTAATCGGCTTTGTAGTTTTTGCGTGAAAGAGTAACAAACATCCATACATCCATACATACAAACTTTCGCATTTATAATACTAGTTGCGCCCCGCGGTTTCACCCGCGTAAGTCCCAATCCCGTGGGAACTCCGGGATAAAAAGTAGCCTATATGTTATTCTGGGTCTTCAGCTACCTACGTACCAAATTTCATCGTAATCGGCTTTGTAGTTTTTGCGTGAAAGAGTAACAAACATCCATACATCCATACATCCATTCATACACACAAACTTTCGCATTTATAATATTAATAGGATTAATAGGATTAGCTTTGGAAACACTTTATATTGGTACATATGTGTCAACCGGCACGAAAATTTGACAAGTCGGCTAGTAGAATCAAAATTCACAAATTAGTGAAGTCGTTATTGTTATGTTAGACAGCGCACCTATACCCAGACATATTACTGTATATATACCATACTTTCAGTGACCAGAGCTGTCATCTCTAACTTTTAAAAGGAGCCAGATAACGAATAAAAAAGTAACTACATTTCTTTTTACTTTTTTTTTCGTAGGGAAATCCATCATGGATACCCGCTGTTTTCGGGGTAACGGAAAAAGAGCCAGATAACGACTAAAAAAGTAACTATGTTTGTACATCAACAAGTGTTATTATTTATACTATTCAATTTAGTTTAAAATGGCATATCATCATCAGAATAGTTACATGATATCAATTGGACTCCACTAGTTCTTGGTTTCTTAGCTGTGGAGTTTTCGAAAGCTGCCAAAGTACCAGTTTATTTAATCTCTTCTTTTGGCAGTTTATTTTATGCTAGAAACAAGCAAAGTGTAGGTTTAATACTCAAATAAAATACCACATAAAAACTTATAGATTAAACACATTTTTATAGCTGGTAATGTTGAAATAGAGCTAAGTTGACAACACTGCACGTGACCTTGTTTGTAATGAACCGGCCTCAGCTGGCCATTCATGAGCTGCCGGAAATGCAGTTAGTTTATTTAACAGAGTAGACCCCGACCAACGTATCATCTTTGTTAATATCGTGATATTACTTACACTATTTAAAAAGCAAATATTTATAACAAAATATGCATTATCCATACGTCAGAGTAATGAGAAAATGTAAGTTATCAATATCAATTTTTAATTGTCATGCCTTAGATGAAACTAGGTTGTTAAATATTATCTTTAGTAGATAATAGCGATATTATTTGTTTACTATCTTCACACAAATACGACACGAAGCATAGATGTATCTAGAAAAGTAGCAAATAGTTCCTGACATGTAAGTATAATTTGTGTAATACAACAACAAGTGTAATTTGCTCACTTTGCAGTTAGATAAAATTTTTGTAACTTTTCCAGGAATGTTTATTTATTTAATATTTTTACCTGCCTCATTGTTTAGTATGTTAGTAACTCTTTATAGCCACTAAAAACCACAAGGCTTGGGATTGATTCCCGCGCTGGTCAGGCATTTGAGTCACAAACATAGACATGATTTAAAACTTAAATCATAGTTCATTATTATTAAAGTTTAAAAAAATATGAAAAAGCATAAAGAAATGTTAATTTTTTTTGTGATTCTGGGCTCGGTTTTTTTACTTCATTTATACCGGTAGCAATGTAGGTAATTGACTAACATTTGCTATTACTAAAACAACCATAATTAGGTTCTTTAAAGAGGTAGGTCAATTTTTTTTTTATAACATTGGACGGGAAACAAGCAGACGGATTTCCTGAGGGCAAGAAATTCCCGCCGCCTAGAGACGCCAAAGGTGGTAATGCTGTGTTGCCAATCTGAAGCCGTGGGATTGTGGGATGTTAGGCCTCGAGTAAAAGTAAGTTAACCGGCTACCTTATCCTCCGAACCGGAACACGCCATGACGCTTTGGCGGCAGGAATAGGCAAGGCGGTGGCACTAATCCGAGCGTGTCACTGCGAGACTCTACCACCTAGTCAGATGTCACGGTGCTAGTGACGGAAAGCCTATGCTCGCCTTTTACGAGCTGCCTCGCACAGGAAGGCAGATGGTCTATTCTACAAAGGAGCCTGGACCAACACGGGGAAAAATTTGTGTAACTTGTCCATGACAGTCATTTTTATTTTTATCTCTTGTCTTATCTCTTAAGTGTATAAGGAAAAAACAATTTTACTTTTGAAACAAATATCTTTTTACATATCTATTTTTTTAATATGTTTTTGTGTTTTATATATCTTTTACTTGTGAAGGAAGCTAAACAGGTTTGCCAGGATCGTGAGGTTTGGCACTTGATACTCTCTGCCTACCCCGTAATGGACTTGGCGTGAAGATATGTATGTATGTATGTTTTATTTAATACCTACTAGCTGTTCCCGCGAACTTCGTTTCGCCCGTTCAGTTTATATGGGAAAAATTAAAATGTTTTTCCCAGTTCACAAAATCACAAAATCTTCCAAAATCCCATGATTTCTCGGGGATTACACCATTATTTGTCCACGGACATTTGTTTATTTTTATCGCTTGTTTTATCTGATTTGTGTATAAGGAAAAAAATATTATAATCCGAGTTCAAAGTATTATGCAATCTGATAACTTTTTTCGTCATCCTTGTCATCAACGTCATCCTCGAAGGCAGTGTTCCAGAAGCGTGAACCAGAAGTGTGGTGGTTCTCTTTTTCAAGAAAGGTCACAAAGCCTTATTGAAAAATTATAGACCCATCTCACTTCTGAGTCACGTTTACAAGTTGTTTTCAAGGGTCATCACGAACCGAATATCACGCAGGTTGGATGATTTTCAACCTCCCGAACAAGCTGGGTTCCGTAAAGGCTTTAGCACCGTAGACCACATTCACACGCTGCGCCAGATTGTACAGAAGACCGAGGAATATAATCGGCCATTATGTCTAGCGTTTGTGGACTACGAAAAAGCCTTCGATTCGGTTGAGACATGGGCGGTGCTTCAGTCATTACAGCGGTGTCGCATCGACTATCGATACATCGAAGTGTTGAGGTGTTTCTACGAAAAAGCCACTGTGTCGATCCGATTACAGGATCAGAGCTCAAAACCGATCCAGTTACAGAAAGGTGTGAGACAGGGAGACGTTATTTCTCCGAAACTGTTCACTGCTGCACTGGAAGATCTCAATAACTCGTCAATAGCGAGCACACCACTCACCTTCGATTCGCAGACGATATCGTGGTCATGGCGGAATCGCTGGAAGACTTGAGCAAAATGCTCGGTGACCTCGATAGAGTTTCCCATCAGGTGGGTCTTAGGATGAACTTGGATAAGACAAAAGTCATCCAACTCGGATGGGCAGCGTTCGGGAAGCTAAAGGGTATCTTCTTGTCCAAATTACCGCAGAGCCTAAAGGCGAAAGTCTTCGACCAGTGTGTGTTACCAGTGATGACATATGGAACTGAGACTTGGCCGTTAAATGTAGGCCTCTTAAATAAGCTCAGAGTCGCTTAGCGTGCTATGGAGAGAGCTATGCTCGGTGTTTCTCTGCGAGATATGATCCGTAATTCGGTGATCCGCAGGAGAACGAGAGAAACCGACATAGCTCAGAGAGTTAGCAAGCTGAAGTGGCAATAAGCAGGCCACATTGCTCGCAGAACCGATAACCGCTGGGGAAGAAAGGTTCTCGAGTGGCGGCCCCGCACCGGAGGACGTAGTGTTGGACGACCTCCCACCCGGTGGACTGATGACCTGGTCAAAGTCGCGGGGAGTCGCTGGATACAAGCAGCTGGTGACCGTTACTTGTGGCGCTCTTTGGGGGAAGCCTATGTCCAGCAGTGGACGTCCTCCGCCTGATGATGATGATGATAACTTTTTTGACAATTGGTTCAAAAATGACTTACAAATCAATAAGATTAACATATATTAAAATATACAAGTCAAAGTATAGCCTCCTCCTTTTCCGAAGTCGGTTTAATGCTTTAACGTAATACAGAATGTTGTGAAAAACGTAGTCCATTAAATTTAAAAATAAAATTAAATTTAGAAATAAATTCAAAAATATTAATAAAATAGTTAAATTTAATTGTAATTGTGTATTAATGTAACTATTAATATTGAAAAAAGACAAGCCCGCTGAGTTTATTTCGCCGGATCTACTTAGTGTGAGGCCGCGATTACGATCCGGTGGTAGTTTATCAAAATGCCGACGCACACAAATACCGCTTGTATGGTTCACATGAATAAAGTTTTTTTTTACTGATTGTTTGATTGAGTAGGTAGGATTGTAGGTAGAGGTTAATTTGTTCCAAAATCACGTTCACAAAATCTACTTAACACACTTTAAAAATATTATTATCTGTCTATTGATAAGAGTGTCTGTTTTTAACCGTCTTCAACAAAAGAGGAGTCTGTCTATGTTATATGTTTTTTGTACGTTTCTCATTTTTTTATTAGAAAATTGGAAATACCAAATTTTCTTTTTGTTACCCGACTCGGCATTCGAAATCGAGACCTCAAGCAGTCAAGTCCAACACCTGAACCGCTAGACCACAGAGGCGATTGATGTTTACGTAGGCAAAAAATAATATGTTTTTAAATGTAAATTAAAAACTACGAGTAGTACTTTAATGAAATTTATGTGAGACCATTTCGAAGACACTTTGTCGTCTTTGGAAGAAAAATTGTCGAATCGTGCAGTGGTACCTTAAAAACAGATGGAGTCGGTTTTTGCAGTTTTGCTGCGTTTAATAATTATTTAAAGTTTTATTATAACATACAGGGTGTACTTGACACCGTAACGAAAACTTCTGTGGTAGTTTAGATACATATCACCCTTCAAAATTCCTTTTACAGTTTTTATCAGAAACAAGTTGTTTAATATTTAGCAGCTTTTCAGCCCGCAATGTATAGCGAACAAAGTACAGTAGTACTATTTAAATTATGCGCTTAGGCTATATTCGTCAAACTTCGGAAGCCGAATGTATTTTAAAGATATATATATAGAGTTGTTATTACTCATTATTAATCATTTTGCTTATATTTAGTATAAAGCGTAAAAAGAGTAAAAAGTGTAAAGCCGAAGCACATAATTTAAATAGTACTGTATATGCATTAAGCCTCGCGTTGTGAGCTGTAAGTGCCGAACTATTAAGTTGTTTTATTTATTTGATGTTAAATAAAACTCGAGTAGCGTTTGTTAATATTAATGAAATAATAATGAAATCTTTAAAAAAACTTTTTTTTTGAAAAATTCATAAAATTTCCGAGACAAATTTCCAACTACTTATGCATTTCTACCTTGTACGGAATACATGGTTTATTTTTTCGTTACGGCGTCATTTACACGGTATATATAGGTCATTATTCCCCCGTATTATTTCCCCCGTGTTGGCCCGGGCTTCTGTGTTGAATAGACCATCTGCCTTCCTTGCCAGGCAGCTCGTAAAAGGCGAGCATAGGCTCACCGTCACTAACACCGTGACATCTGACTAGGTGGTAGAGTTTAGTAGTGACTCGCCCGGATTGGTACCATCGCCTTACCTATTTCTGCCGCCATAACGTCATGACGTGTTCCGGTTTGAAGGGTAAGGTAGCCGGTAAACTTACTTTTGCTCGAGGCCTAACATCCCGGCCTCAGGTTGGCAACGCACCATTACCACCTTTGGTGTCTCTAGGTGGCGTGAATTTCTTAACATCAGGAAATCCGTCTGCTTGCTTGCCTTCCAATATCATAAAAAAAAACTATGTATTATGTACTGTACATAGAAGATAATCACTCTAATTTTTTAGGTACATAGAGTGTTATATATTCAATTCAATTTAATTTGCTTGCAATGGAACCATTAGTTGAAATACCACGTCAAGAATGGCCAAATCTGATTGGCTTATATGACAGCCAATGGCCAAATGGGTCTCCTACTTCTTGCGTATTAGACACACAGCTGACACATCCAAATTTCATGGAAACATTTGACTTTAAAGTTTACTCTGCTTTTGGTGACACATCCGATGGAATAGTTGCTATAAGTGATCAGGTATTTTATTCACTTTTATAAATATTTAAAAGATTGTTCATCATCAGTCGCATAAACCAGAATTGGTATTATACTAATGAATTAATTGCTATACCAACGACACCCTATGATGGCCGTTTTGATACGTTATATAAATGGCAGTTTCAAATAAAAATAACATAACTATAGGCTCGTTGAATCCCCAAGCTTTTGTATTTATAACCAGTTCTGCAAATGAAATAGTTAAACACTAAATAATACAAACTACAAATCGGCCCTCACAGCATACCGCTGGTATAGTGTCTTCCACAAAATTTTACTATAAAGCAGTAGAAGTTTTGGAACGACGTGGCTAGATTAGTATTACTGTCTTCTTCTTATTTCTAATATCTTGACTGTTGCTGTTCATGTTAGGAAGGGAGAGGAGTAATTTTACTTACCAACTAATGCATTGAAAGTAGGATAAATGAGATTAAAATGAGAGTGCTACAAAAAATCGCTGGTGTGATATTAGTTACAATGAAATCCGAGAAAGAGTGGGATTGAAAGAAAGTATTAATATTTTAAAATGAGAAAAGACGCTGCTGGTTAGATCACGTAAAAAGAATGATAGATGAAAGATTGATAAAGCAGATATACTATGTTAATGGATGTAGGTACTTGCGGAGACCAAGGTTGACATTCCACTATCAAAACATTTGGATACTATCCGAAGCTAGTGTGAAGACACTCTGAAAACGGCGTATTTGTATGAAAAGGGTAAAGAATGTGGAAGCCAGACAGGTCTGCCTGGATCGTGATTTGGCACTCGATACTCTCAGCCTACCCGACAAGGGACTTGGCGTGAAGTTATGTATGTGTACTAATGCAATAGATTTTCCATTAAATTGTACATAGACCATGTGTAAATGAAAATGTTCTCAAGAATCTAAAATCACTTCAAACATACTTTCCTTTGTTACTTACAAAAAAATCTTTTATATTATCATTTTAGCTTGGATATTATGAAGTTATGATCCGTCCAATTAATGATATATCTCAAATAGAGAAAGCCTTAGTTACAACAAAAATCATTGATTGGGATAGAGAAGTTATTATTCCAGCTGCAGCTCCAGAGGTCGAAGATTGCTTGAGAAGGTTAAAAGACAAATTAAATATAAAAATTAAGATATAAGAAAATGTTTATATACATGTTCTGGGGAAGCAATCTAAGATTTTCGAAGATTTAAAGTAAGTAGAGTCATCTGTAACTATACGTACAATTAACAAACAAGTTACACAAATTGAATCTAATCAAAAAGTAAGCAAATTGTATGCTTGTGTTATGGGTGTAAGTCAACGATTCTAATACATAGAGAGACTTAAATAGATACCAGAATAAAATGAATAAACACCCAGACCTGGAAGTGCAGACATCTAAATGTTTATCACACAAATGCCTGCTCCCGTCGGGAATCGGAACCGAGCCTCGCGGTGAGTTGAGCGGTGTAGTTAGGCGTGTACGCTAGCTACTCGACCAAAACTATAACTTCCTTGTTTTCCAAAATTATGGAATCCACAAACTGCCAGCTCTTAACGTACCTAGAGAGTACCAGCTGTTAAATTTGCCTCAAGCAGCTCGTTGCCTCGTCTTCTATAACAAAACAAAGTCGCTTCCTCTGTTCCTATGTTCCTTTGTATGCTTAAATCTTTAACACTGCTCAATGGATTTTGATAGCGTTTTTTAATAAAGTGATTAAAAGGAAGGTTTAAAAGTAGGTATATTTCATAGCCGTCCGAAGCCGGGGCGGGCCGCTAGTTTATTATAAGTTTATTTATTACCTAACTCCTAAACGGAAGTTCCGTTTGGTTGAAATGAATCTATGTAACCATTTTTATTCGATTAAAGGGTCGCAACTATCTAAGAGCTTTAAAAGTACAATTGAAAGTAGTAGGTGGTGCTGTTGTCAATAATTGCCAGGCAGTACGAAGTTTGCCAGGTCAGCTTGTATAATTACAATTATATTTAACTTTTAATTGTATAATTTAGCTCATATTGGTCCGGGGCCTCTGATTAGAGTAGACCATCATCATCATTACCAAGAAGACCACTGGTTGTAGAGTGTTGTATAGTAACTTGCCCGCGTAAGGACCTCCTCTTATTAATGACGCCATAATGAATCTGACATGTTCGCGTTTGGAGGGTAGTGTAAACTTTTTTTAATAATATTGGAAGGCAAACAAGTAGACCGAGCTGCATGGTAGGAAGGTAGATGGTCTATTTTGCATAGGAGCCCGGACCAATACGCTGAAGCACAATTAACCTTACATCCCGGCCACAGGTTAGCGACGCACCTATAACATCTATGGTATCTATAGAACACATTTGTCACCTCGAGACCCGTGCGCTTATTCGCTGAACTCTCCCTTAAAAATAGAGAGACTTGTACGTTATATAAAGACTTTGTGTCCCTTATATTACTATCATCTCCATCTCTTCTTTAAATATAAGAAATCAAAGCCACTTTTCGTTGTATTTTTTGTTTATAACTCAAGAACGGGCTCACCTATCCAATCCAAATGCTTAGGCTTCGTTCGGACTATTTAGTAGATGGTTCATGTGAAGTTGGTATAAAATCGGTCGAGCGGTTCCTCATTTGTCACATTTTTTGTAACAAATGAATTTAATAATTGGCGTATCATTTTGATAGTGGGTATTTTTCAGTCACATTGAAACGTTTTTCAGTTGTTTTTTTTGTGTTATCAGTTATATGTCGTTCGTGCGGTCATTTCTTTTTGGACGTGCTTCGATTAAACCAGTATATACGTAGCGAAACACGTACAGGGCCGCTAGTACACTTTAAATATTTCTGACTTACTTCCATGATGTCCATAGAAACTAGTCTCTGTGGTCTAGCGGTTCAGTTGTTGGACGTGACTGCATGAGGTTCCGGGTTCGAATCCCGGGTCGGGCAACAAAAAGGAAATTGGGTTTTTCCAATTTTCTAATAAAAAAATGTTGCTCGGGATTGGAATGTGCCCGGTTGGAGAAAGGCTTGCCACCTATCACATTGTGGAACTTAGTGTCTTCGGCTAGTGGTGGGTGCTCTGGTTGTGCCTCTGCCAACATCTTCGGGGATATGGGCGGGAAGATGCTTTTTTTTAGGTTATCTTATTTTGTAGGATGTTAATATCAAGCAAAAGTATATGGAAAAAAACTGCCTTGCTCCAGAATTAACGCTAAGATGACTAAAATTATTATATGGCTCTTGAACCTTTAAACTTATACGGAGTTCTAATTTGTATGCAAATAACAAAGAAGTTTGTGTTCGCGTGTTTACCATAAACAGAAGTATTCATGTTAATTTGAATTTCTATATTCAAAAATTAAAGGTTGAATATAAAATCTACGCCATATTTCGGCTTTCATATTAAGAATAGTATTAAATGGTGTGATTTTTTTAAAAATATAATGCTATAAATTCAGCTGTTTATTTTTTTGTATGTTTGGATTAAACAAAAAAGTTTAAAGTTATACTCAATAATGACAAAACTTACTTTACCACCCCCTTTACTACTACTTACTTAACTTACTTTTCCCCTGTGTTGGTCCGGGCTCCTTTGCAGAATAGACCATCTGCCTTTCTTGCCAGGCAGCTCGTAAAAGGCGAGCATGGGTTTATCATCACTAACACCGTGACATCTGACTAGGTGGTAGAGTTTCGCAGCGACTCGCCCGGATTGGTACCACCGCCTTACCTATTCCTGCCGCCATAACGTCATGACGTGTTCCGGTTCGGAGGGTAAGGTAGCCGGTAAACTTACTTTTGCTCGAGGCCTAACATCCTGACCTCAGGTTGGCAATGCACCATTACCATCTTTGGTGTCTCTAGGCGGCGTGAATTTCTTACCATCAGGAAATCCGCCTGCTTGTTTGCCTTCCTATAACATAAAAAAACACATGCAGGATCACCTCATGGAAGGAAATCATGACTTGCCTTTCAAAAGCAGTAATCAAAACGCGATATGTACTTATGAAATTGGAGTTGTTTTTTTTTTGCAAAAATAACTGCTCTTAAACTATTTTTAAAAGGTTCACAATATTACACATATTTATGGTTCCTATTCATGACCAATAATGACCAAGTATACAAATTACATTTTAAAGCTATATCAGCACTTATATCTTAAATTTATATGTACAGTAATCAAACAAAATATCTGTTATACTTTGAAAGTTATGTGCGCTGTTCACACATTTCGTTTACTAACTGTACATATTTATACCAAAGGATTTAGTAAAAAAAATATCGCACTGTCATATCTTGCCCTTTTTCAGCCTCTTTTTTTTAAGGTATGAGATGACGAACAGGTAGGAAGCTCACTTAAAGATACGGGTTAGCTTCAAGCGAAACGGCTGCTCTATTATTTGTCTTAAAATGACTAACTGTACTGGTGAATCTAGAAACTTGAATACTAGGCAGTAAACAACAACACAATACCAAAATGAAATGAAAAAATGAAATTAATCTACATCGTTGTTTTAAATCTACTTATAAGTGTAGGAAGGAAATTGCGGAAAAAACATAATTACTAAACGTTTATATAGAATGTTTTAACGCATTAGCTAAGATGTTTTGTCTAGGTACTCGAAATAACTACCTAAAAACTTAAAAAAAATATTTAATAAACCATAAATAATAATAAGTGACTAAACGACAGCGCTCCCAGCTGTTTTTTTACATCGCGCGGAGTCGGCCTTTCGTGGAATATTAAAAGTGCTATAATTTGTTTATTTTGAGTCCGAATTTTATTTACTTTTTAAAAATTTCAGTTGCATGAATGCAGAACAACCAGCTTCAATTTCGAGCACTAATTTTAAAATACCTTATATATTTTCAGGACCCCTCCTAATACCTGTGTTAAGTCATTAAAACCAGAAGATATCAAGGTGGTAGATGAGACTTGGACGTATACTAATAAACATACTCATTCACTTTTCGAAATCCTTTCTAAGAATGGACTTACTTATGTTTTATATGTAGAAGATAAACCAGCAGCTTGGGTAGCCATTGCAATAGATGGCGCTCTTACACATTGGTATTGTCTGGAGGCATACCGAAGACGCGGCTATGGGCAATTTATTATAAAATATGCTATAAACGATCGGCTGAAGAAAGGGAAACATGCTGTGGCATTTACTGTTGAAAAAAACAAAGTGACTCAAAATATGTTCGATAGATTCGGCTTTGAAGTATTTGGACAATGTAAATGGTTATCTGTTAAACGACAATAAATTTTTAGGATAAAATATCTGTTAGTTGACACTTATTAACATATTTGACAGTTATGAACTTTTTGGAATGACTCAGCTAGTCGACATGTAAAATAAGCCTTCATTTAGCTCACTCTACTGAGTGCGATTCGTTGTTATCTGTGATGAGTTCTTCAACAAAGTCAGCGATGGCAAGTGATTTTGTTTCCCGAGTTCGGACTATATTTGCGATCTGGTTGCCGAGGTCTCAAACCCTACCTGGTTGTCACATGCGAAGGACGTGACAAGTTATACTGTTTCCCGAGTTTTTTATTCGTGT
Organism: Calephelis nemesis; assembly: GCA_002245505.1. Classification (NCBI taxonomy): domain Eukaryota; kingdom Metazoa; phylum Arthropoda; class Insecta; order Lepidoptera; family Riodinidae; genus Calephelis; species Calephelis nemesis. The sequence goes on from NJDD01000406.1 coordinate 486,357, forward strand.
TCTGGTCGCGGAGATGGGCGGTGGCCGAACGTTAGTTAGACTTCTCACATTCTGTGTCATTTGGAGGATTATTTGCCTCAATAGTTACAATTCTTACGCGGAATTAGCATATAATAAAGGCTTATTTTACATCTGTTATAATGGATTTCTGCAAAGTAATTAAAAAAAATAGTCGACAGTTATTAACTTTTTGGGATAACATGTCTGATGTTATTCTGTTAGCATCATATATATTAAGGGACCTTGATTATAAATGACCATTACATAACCATTTATTCATATCTACGTATTTTTTTAATAGTTTTAATACGATATGCTAAATGTTGCACACAAAAAGTGAACTTGGCACGACATTATCATGACATATGACATATTAACTTGCCGACCTGGCGAACTTCGTATCGCTGGATGTTATCATATACTGACGGTTTGCATAGATTAAAACATTGTTTTTTTTTTCATTTTTCTTGCTATTTTCCCGGATTTTCTTTTCATAAAAACCTTCCCCTGATTATTATCAGATAAGCCTTTATTTTGCTCAGTTTATTGAGCTGATTGAGAGTTGATTGAGAGTATCGCCTCTATGGCTGTTGGACTTGACTACATGAGGTCCCGGGTTCGAATCCCAGGTCGGGCAACAAAAAAGAAAATTGGGTTTTTTCCAATTTTCTTATAAAAAAATGTTGCTCGGGATAGGATATGTGCCCGGTTGGCGATAGGCTTGCCACCTATCACTTTGTGGGACTTAGTATCTTCGGCTAGTCGTGGGTGCCCTGGTTTTGCCTCTGCCTACTTCTTCGGGGATATGGCGTGAAGATACTTTTTTTTATTGAGTGCAATTTGGTGTTCTCTGTGGTGAGTTCTTCGATAAAATTGGCGAAGGACGTGACAAGTGATTTTTATTCCCGAGTTCGGACTCTATTTGTGATCTGGTCGCCGAGGTAGGACGTGGGAACTTAAGGTAGGGTTGTCAAATGCGAAGGACGTGACAAGTTATATTGTTTCCCGAGTTTCCCGGATTTTATTTTCATAAAAACCTTTCCCTGATAATAATCAAAACAACAAAATAATAATTAGCAAAATTGTTAGTCATCAGGCGTAATGCGACGACCACCAATGTGTTTTTTTTATAAAAATAAAAATATATCTTATGTTATCTGAAATGGGGTTTATTTTTTTATAAGTTAGACATATATAATATGTTAAATAACATCTAGTATAATTTTTGTAAAAAAAGTAGCAATCATAACACTATAAATTATTGCTATACTTTTTTGTGTAAAAGTTCAGCTAATGGATCTCCTGATTGTAGGATATAATACAATCTTCGGACAAAATGGCGGTCAAAGACAACATATTTTCATACACATCACAACAACACAAACATACAAAAGTATTATAAACTAACTGACAGGACAGAGGTTGTCCCGTCTCAACAATAAACATTAAATTCGAATTGAAATCGAATCAATGAACTGACTAAGTTATTAACCGAGTTCAAAAAAACGAGGAGGTTCCCAATTCGGCCAGAATATTTTTTATGGATGTCTACCGATTTCGCCGAGGTTTCTGAACCGATTTACGTAATTTTTTTTGATGCGTAATAGTTCGAATGGTTTCATAAAAATTTGATTACGGTTGTCCCGTCATTTGTTTTTTATGAGCTTTAATATTTTCTTTCACCTATCCCCATGTTTATTTTTATTAAATTAAATCATATCTGCAAAAAAATAAAAAGTATTAAATAAAAATAACTACGTTAGTAAAAAACTACTTCAAAACTAAAAACTAAAATAAAAGAAGTAAAAACTGAAATAAAGTATACATATAGGTATACTTATATATATACCTTAGGTATATACCTTAGGTATATACCTTATTATTTATATGTGCTACATATACATACGAGCCAATTTAGTACTTATAAATTAGTTTAAGGCTTGGCACCGGCATCAAACCTATCAATAAATAGCACATGGAAATAATTGATTTTTTTTTCTTTTTAGTTTTGAAGTCGGTTTTTATTGACGTAATTATTTTTGTGTTAAGTTTACTGAAGTTTTGTTATGTCGTGCTAAACTTGTATTTTTTTCTTTCATAAAAATCTTCTCCTGGTAACAAAAACTTTAAAAATTTGGAGATATTTATGTATATGATAAATGTTGCTGAGGTATTAAAAAGGATGTAGAAAAAAGTCAGCAGACACCAACATCTAATAGTAGAAGAGCTACCGAACACAGTAACGACAAATTCTTACACATATATTCAGCAAATATTGTACGATAGGCTAAATGCGTCTAGTCTTGCAAATATACAAAACTTATTATGAACGTATACCATTGACATTTTAAAAACAATAATTAAAAAAAAATATGATAATGAAAGGCAAACAAGCAAACGGATTTCCTGATGGTAAGAAATTCAGGCCACCTAGAGACACCAAAGGTGGTAACGGTGCGTTGCCAACCTGAGGCCGGGATCATAGGGCTAGAGTAAAAGTAAGTTTACCGGCTACATTACAATTCGAACCGGAATACATCAACGGTAAACATTGACGTTGGTAGGTTGGCAGGAATGGGTAAGGTGGTGATACCAATACCGACGAGTCGCTGCAAATATCTACCACCTAGTATAATGTCACGGTGTTAGTGATGGAAAGCCTATGCTCGCCTTTTACGCCTGGTAGAAAGGCACATGGCCTATTCTGCTAAGAAGCCCGGACCGAAAAGGTGGAGATAATACAAATTCCGTTTAAAAGCAGTGTTATGCATTAAAATACAAATAATTTACAATTATAACTTTGAAACTTCATTCCTAAATCACGCCACAACTTATAAAAGCTGTTAAAGTTTTAAGAAGATAAATAGAAATTTAAATAATTTATATTGTTGCGAAATAAGTGGTTTAGTTTGAAATAGGAAATTGCAACGCTTTGCAATATCCTAGAGAATTTCGTAAGGATTCAGCACTATGCATTCTTCTATAGATGTAGGATTACCATTCGCTAATTACAATTTAGAACAAGACGTTCTAAGACTCGTGAAGACTATTTTTAAAGCTATAGGTATACATATACTTGAAAAGAATTTTGTTCGTGGAATATTTTAAAAATAGAACGCATGCAAGCCCTAATTGAGCTGATTATTTAAAAAATAAAGTTTATACATCACATTTATTTTGTGCCTTTAACAAATGCATACTTTTAAAGGGTAAAACAAATATGATAATGAAAGGCAAACAAGCAAACGGATTTCCTGATGGTAAGAAATTCAGGCCTCGATACTCTCTGCCTACCCCGTAAGGGACTTGGCGTGAAGATATGTATGTATGTATGTAAAACAAATACTTTAAAATGGTAAAGCCAACTTGGCAAAATTTAGCTGGGTCCATATTATGCAACAATAGAACGTTTACTTTCAGTGCAAGTGAGCTAGAAACACACCTACATCAATTTAAATATTATAACATACTAGATGTTGTGCACAAAAACATTTTTTTCATGATTTTCTACGGATTCATTCATCAGATCTAGAATTGGGACAGTATTTTAGAATTTGGTTTATTTAAATAAAAAACAATTGGTTCACCAGTAAAAAATAAATCGATTAAAAACTAAAATTTAGGAGTCGAACTGTCGAATGTCAGATTTTGCTTTTTAAATTTTCCATTTTTTTAAATAAGATAGCGAACATGAAAGCAGCACCCCTGACACAACCGTCGCTTACAATGATGATGAAGACAGCCATCACACAGATGTCTGTCCCCTTTGGAAATTGAACCCGACGTGCGGTTGGTCAGTTGCGCTAGGCGTATGCGTAACTCCTGGGCTAACGAGGCACTCAAATTGTAACTAATCCATAATCGATTCGGTCGAAGAAGATATTGTAGATAATAGTATCATTAATAAGGCTGCGTTCAGACGTCATAAGCACGCTAAGCGCACGCCACGCTCGTCGTCGCCCGCGTCGAACACGCTTTGATTTTTTTTACATAAGTTGAGCCCTGTTGTCACACCAATATTCTCAAATTGCATTGACCAAATCAATGAGCTAACGCCACGCGCACGCCATGCTCCCGCCTCGCGCCCGCCTCGCACCCGTCTTGCGTTAACTCCGCGCGCACCCCACGCATGCGTTGTATCTGTCATCAAGTGAATTTTGCCACTGTCTTTTGATTTTTTATATACGTAGTACGCTATTAGAACTTTTTTCAACCTAGTCGAATCCATTTTGTTATACACGTTCTCACTCAGAGAATACCTGGAAACTACTATGTCGAGTGAACGGATTCCAGTCACTGGTAGTACAAGAGGGTGCGAGGCGTGGGCCATGCATTACGGGTACTGAGCGCGGGTCTAGGACGGGCTCAACGAGAGTGCGTGTTTGGCGCGGGTCATATGAACACGCCCTAATCATTATCGGTAGCTAGCATGGATGTGTAGTGTATGTGACGGTGCTTGTGTACAAATTTAGGATATTTTACGCTTATTCACATTTAGTTAACACTAACATTTTAAATCTCTGCATTTCCGGGTCTTGGTGTTGATTAAATATATTCTGGTATCTATTTAAATAGATCGATGTGTTAGCATATTATATAAGTTGCTGACTTCGGGTCGCAAATGTGCATTTTTTTCAAAAATGATACAAAAGCTAGAGCTTGAATGGCATTTATTAAATATTTTAATAAAAATATGTATTTACATTAGCAATAAATTGGAACAAAATTGGAATTAATTAAACTTCGTTTTTTTACAAAGTAAAAAGTATCTTCACGCCCATATCCCCGAAGAGGTAGGCGGAGGCACAACCGACTAGCCGAAGATCCACACTGTGATAGGTGGCAAACCTATCGCCAACCGCGCACATATCCTATCCCGAGCAACATTTCTTTTATTAGAAAATTGGAAAAACCCAATTTTCTTTTGTTGCCCGGCCCGGGATTCGAACCCAGGACCTCATGCAGTCAAGTCCAACAACTGAACCGCTAGACCACAGAGGCGACAAAATATTTTGAACATAAAATTTGGCACACTTACATAGTTTACGTGTAGGAGAAGTTCAGAACGCAAAAATTTTTCAATAATAATGCTTATAAAGTACATTAAATCAATAAATATAACATTACTTACACTACCATGCATTTGACACACACAAACAAATATATTTATGATAACGATAAAAGGTCACAGATGGCGCACTAAAAAGTTTGGGAACAAAGTAGCTGGTCTTGAGAAATGAAGATGGCGTTCTTATCAGCAAGATACTAATATCTGTTATGATCGAATTTCGACCAACAGGCGACCACTAGTTTTTATAAATTACCACCGGATTGGAGAGAAATCGCTACAGCTTCTTTTCACTCAAGTAATAAGATGAGACTTTTTAAGTGACAGATCAGTGCACAAGCAAACCGGTTTCCTGATGGTAAAAGACATCCGTGGCCTTAAGAAACCATAAACGATACAGGTGTGTTGCTGTCCTGTGTCCGGGGTGTTAGGCCTATTGTGCACGTCTACTGGCCACCTTGCCATATACTTACTACTGGTCAACTTGCCACTGTCATTAATACCGCAGGAAAACATGAGGCAGTGGATACCTACCCTGTCAAGTTGCTGCACAGCACTCTACCACCAGTTATCTTTTTGGTACTTATATTTTAACCTGTGCTTGCCTATTATGATCTATTTGATAGAGAGGCAGATAGTCTATACTACTCAGCGAACCCGGAATAATACGGAAATCTGCAAAAAAACCGACTTTGATTGTAATATATATCTTCCACACACACACAAAAAAAAGATATATTGAACATTTTCCTCGGTTTTTCTGAAATCATTAGATCCAGGAAAAAAGGAATTTTTTCTAATAGGTTCACAAATGAAAGAACGATCGATTATTTTCATGATACTGGAAGGCAAACAGGTAGACGGATTTTCAGATGGTATGATATTGATGCCACCCAAAAACACCAAAGGTGCTAATAGTGCGTTGCCTACATGATACCGTGATGTAAGGCTTCGAGCAAAAGTAAGTTTACCGACTACCTTATCTTATGAAATGGAACACGTCAGTGGCAATCACTGACGTTATGGCGGCAGGGATAGGTAAGGCGGTAGTGTCAATCCAGACGAGTCGCTGCATAACTCTACCACCTAGTCAGATGTCACGGTGTTAGTGACGGTAAGCCTTTGCTCGCATATTATGAGCTGCCTGGCAGAAAGGCACATGGTCTATTCTGCAAAGAAGCCCGGACCAACTAAGGGAAATAATACTTAAAACAAATAAAGGTATCGAACATTTAATCTCCCCCTCTTGGAAGTCAAGTAATGGAAGTCCACTAACTCACAAATGAGATAAATATAAAATCCCCACCATAGGTTCAATTCCCGATGGTGGCAGGCATTTGTTTCCTCGTATGAGTGTTCCTGCACGCACGCATTTTAAATGGAAGTGCACATTTACATGGAGATAACTTACTGTTCTTAATATATTGTGGATAATATATAACTTCTGATAGATAATTATAATAAAATTTAAACTTAAATCGGAATATTATTTCTTTTTTTCTTTCTTTAAGTTTTGGCCTTCACGTTAGTAATTTGCCATTCGTCAAGTAGAAATTTGCATCAAATTTTATATCAATTATAATTAGGTAGTCATCAGTCACAAGTCGTTAGTAAGTCATGTCAGGCTCTTGGGTAAAGCGGCCTCACCACATAAGCTCTTGTAAGATTTGGCGGCAACGAGGAAATACAAGATACGCTAATTTCCTCATGATTATTTTATTTGTGTACTTTTACTGAACAAAATTATACAAAATGCCACCAAAATTGACTAATTTCACTCAATATCAACACGAAATTCAATAATCATGAAAAAACTTCGACCATCTTTTCTCTCGATGGCCCCAAAACCAGAATATTATTTCTGACGCAACTAGATAAGGTCCATGATAAGTAATTGTTAGTAGCCTTTAGGTGCATTCAAAATAATGATAATAATTAATGTTATCTGTAATATTATTTCTTCTTCAATTCGCTTGCACGATATACATTCGTAGCGGATGTTTTTACGATAAGGATACTTAGTGTAATAAAATTGGGATAGATTACTGTCTTGATTTCAAAGTTTAACCGTCTTATAAATAAACATAGACTAAAGAGAAAAGTTTAAGTTGACATTATGGAATACATAATATATTGGTAGTAATTTTGTTGCGCACTCACTAAACTCATTTTAAGTTATCGCTGTCTTCTTTCAGCGAAGGAAACAGAAAGAGACAAAACACTTTTAGCGCTGTCAAATTAGACCGTACACGTCATTTCTACAGACGTTTAAACTATTATTCGGAAAACGTCGATTAAAAACATCGCGATTTGGCATGTTTGGACTAATCTGACGTGTCTAAAACGTTCCATCTCTTTTGTTTTTGTTTCATTTGAGAAAGATAGCAAGCGTCTAAAATAAGTTTAGTTTGTGAACAGCAGAATTACCACCATTGTCAACTTAACGTTAGAGTGTTTCAGTCTTTATTTATTCATAATTACGATAGTTTTTGTATTGCATTACGGGAAAGTTGTAGACTACCTTTTTTAAGTTATAGCAAATAAGCAGGTAGCTCTCCTGATGATAAATAAATAAAATATCTCTATACAAATTACACAATTCTGTTTGTATGGGCGTTACTCAATGATACCAATAAAGAATTTCCCCCGTGTTGGTCCGGGCTCCTTTGCAGAATGTACCATGTGCCTTCCTGCCAGGCAGTTCGTAAAAGGCAATCACAGGCTTACCGTCACTAACACCGTGACATCTGATTAGGTGGTAGAGTTTCGCAGCGACTCACCCGGATTTGTACCACCGCTTTACCTATTCCTGCTTCCATAACATCATGACTTGTTCCGGTTCGGAGGGTAAGGTAGCTTCTAAACTTACCTTGGCTCGAGGCCTAGCATCCCGGGTACCATTACCACCTTTGGTGTCTTTACGCAGCGGGAATTTCTTACAATAAGGAAATCCGTCTGCTTGTTTGCCTTCCAATATAATAAAAAAATTACTTTAATCAATAGTACTAGACCAAATTTAATAAACACTCAAGCCCAGAAATGCAGACATCTAAATGTTCATCACACAAAAGTTGAAATATTTGGGATAGGATGAATTGGCACCCGCTATAGGTTTGCTAGCTATCGCATTATGAAACTAAAGTAGTATCATTGTTTTTATGCCTACACCTTCCACTCCTTAGATGTGGACTAAAAATATAACTTACTTTTTAGTATATATTAGGGGCCATCCATAAATTACGTCACACGTCAATGGGTATCATCTTAATGTTACATTATGTGACAAGGGGCAGGGGAATCGAAAGCCTTGTGACGTCACATTATAAAATACTAGAACACAAAATTTATATGTAAAAAAACTTTGAACAGATAATTCTTCTATATTTATTAATAATTTCGCGCTCTCGCACTCCTAGAGCCATGTTGTAATGCAAGTGAGACACCAAATTAATATTTTAAAATAAATATTTTCAATTAACATTAGTTGGTTGCTTATTGTTTCCTTAACTTATAAGCGACTACGCTTATTCCATTCTATATTATTATCAGAAATATTTGACTTTATGTTGATTTTATTAAAGATTATTTAATAAAAATAAGTAAAAAAATGAAAATAACTGTTTTCTTTTGATTATTTTTAAATACATGCATAAATTCGAAAAATGTGTGACGTCACATTAGGGAAGAGGGGTCGAAAAGTTCTGAAATTCGCGTGACGTAATTTATGGATGGCCCCTTATTTACTTTTTATAGTCGTGGTTAGATCGATTTGTGTAATTTGTGTTTATAATTTTTTTTATAGCATTCACTCCAATAGCGTTGAATTAAACAACAAATAAATACTTTTTTTATTTTTTAAAAAGCCTTTATTGTTCTTGTTACATCAGTTATTTGCCAGTGAAAGTCTGTTGACGACAACAGACCGACAGACACACAAAAACAGTAAAAATGTTATTTTGTATCTTTGCTACTTATATTAATATCGTGCGTATGTTGTAAGAATTGGTTGTTTTAATTATACAAACAACCGACATGCATATTTATTTATGTTTATTATTACAATTTTCTGTCAGTTATAAGTACAAGTAAATAAATTGCTTTTGCTTAGGATTAATTGAAGTTTTAATTTTTCCGTTGAAAAAATGCAACGTTTTGTATGTATATTTTTTAATAATATCATTAAATAAAAAGTTTTATAAGGCAAAGTAACAGCAAAAAAATAATACTATATAATACATCACATAAGGTGAGATGATATTTAACAAGAAATATCTCACGAACTACAGATAATACATGTTATATAAAACTACTCCAATCGTTCAAAATCGGTATTGATTTAAAATTATCGTTTTCTAAGGTATAATCTATTGTAATGCAAAAAATCATCAAAAACGGTTGAGCTGTTATGACGCCAAATGAAACATATCACTTTCGTATTTTTAATATAGCAGGGAAGTAAGGATATAAGGTACCTGTCTAAAGTCCATCACATACCTACATTTGGAATAATTCCTTACGGTAAAATGGTACCCAAATTTAGTGGGATAAAGGTGAGATACTAATTTGATTAACTTTCCACGATCAGGTCACTCGGATATTATCCGAGGGTGGTGTCAAGAGTCTCCAAAATCGGTGTGTTTGTATGAAAAGAGTAATGAATGTGAAAGACGCCAGACAGGTTTGTCAGGATCATGAGGTCTGGCACTCTCTGCCTACCCCGTAAGGGACTTGGTGTGAATATATATTATATACTAATACGATGGCAGGAAATCAAAGTAAATCTATTTGCTCTAAGATGCACCACGTACGCGTCAGTAACTTTCCGTACGGAATTTGTGTAAATTTGCTCTTTACGGAATTCCGTAATTAAACGCATTTTCATTACGGAATTCCGTAAAGAGAAAGAATGTGTCGGGCCTAAAAATCGGTATTTAGACCACACCAAACAGCATTTTGTATACTCGTAAACCCGAGTTTTTTGTACAGCGTACGGGCACTAAAGTTCCCAACAACACAAAAAGCTAAAACGCTTTGACCTCTTTGTACCAATACATTTGATATCAATTTTAACACTAATTCGCCGTAGCCTTTTCTCCTGTGATTTTCTAAAGTGAACAAGTGGCCCAAAGGACCCGTTTCTCTTAGATATACCCATGACAATAGTTCCTTTCCTTTGAAAAGTCCGTAGCCTAGCTTCGCTTTTGTTAGGAGTTTGAAAAACCGTTCAGTGTTAGATCTACGATAAGGATACTTAGAATCGACTAGTTTCACGTATTCTAAAGGTATTTGCTCGAATGTATAGTCTGGTGGTAAGCTGAAATTGAAATATAAATAAACCTTTAAAACAATGTAAAAAAAATGATGCAAAAAAACATTATAGTCCGGTGAAGTTGCAAAAACTTCGCGCTTAGCAACAAATCAGCTTTTCAAAAAAAAGTGCAAAAAAATAGCAAACATTTTCTCTTTTGAAATGAAATTTCTTTATCGACGTACTTATAAGATTTTTTCCGTCATATTTTTTTTTCATTGACAAAGGTCAAGTTACATTCTACAAAAAACTGCATTTTTTTGTTGAAATTCATACTGCGTTCTTCGTGATTTTGTTTTATCATCTGGTATATCTCGCTCTACCGCTACGCTTTAAGCTATCTTGAAGATCTCGCAAGGTGATTGTGCGACTTTTTTTCTGTTACAATCTATGAAAGGTGATGCCAGAAAGAAGTTTCACTTCTTCACTGCTTTTCACTGGTAAGGTGCGGTGCTATAGCTTTCCCTGATCCCTGAGGGATCCACCGCCTTACCTATTTCTGCCACCATTATAACTCAGTGATGTTGCAGACCAGGGGGTAGGGTAGCTGTCAATTGCACTTCATCTAATTTGCACAATAGGCCTAACGTTCTGGCTGCGGGACAGCGATGCATCTTTAACATCTATTGTGTATTTTGGTTGTTTCTTACCATCACGAGTGTTCCGTGTGTTCGCTGTCACATAAAAAAAATTTAGTGTCGTGGGACACCAGGTAGGAACGAAGTTCCTTCGGCTAATGTAGAATTGACACAATTCATGAGTACATGCTATGCACTGGCGGGGTGGAGTGAGGAAGAAAGAGAAAGGTATTATACACTACTTTCTTGTGTTTACGACTGTCGCACCTCCGCACGTCTCATTTAACAGTTTTATTCCACGGAGATTTTTTTACGGTATTAATACGGTTAATACGGTTATTATTTTGATACGATCACATTTTTTTTCAGTTCGGTCGCGCAGCAAAATCCCTATCTCCTCCAAGCCTGCCGTTACGAACTTCGTTCCAAAAACAAATGAAAAAAATGTATGTACTTTAATACAAACACACATTTTTTTCATACAGATTTTTACGTATAGACTAACCTGACATCAAATGAAGTGGTCGTATCTAGCATAAACATTTCAGTTAATACCATGTTAACTATCTTTACATTTTTACTGTGCGCCACTTTTTTTATCACTTCAAGAATATGTTTTTGGGCACAAGGAAAGACAGTTTTTCCCTTCCAGTCAATAACTTTTGTTCTCATCAGAGTTTCTTTTAACTTTTTGGTATCATTCGTACATTCAATCACAATTTCGTTATGCGTGTCCTGTTAATAGTATTATTTAAAATACATATAAATCAATTTCACTCAAATAAAACGACTCTAAGTCGTATTGTTTTTATAAGTAGAAACACCATACACATAATTTAATAATATTTGGCGCGTACATTATTGTGTTATCCAATGTAAAAATTATTACTTAGACGCTAACATATATTTTACTCCTTTTATAGCTGTGTTCTACGTGTAAGAAGACCATTTATTTTATTGAATCAGGCATTACTTTGCAGAAATACTTTATAGTAGATGTAAAATAAGTCTTTGTTTTGTTAATTCTGCATAAGTAGTTATGGCAAATAATCCTCCAAACGACACAGTATGTGATAAGCCTAACTGACGTTCCCACTACCCACCTCCATCACCACACGAATAAAGGAGGAGCTCGGGAAGCAATAAGATTTGTCACGTTCTTTACATGTGACAATCCTACCTAAGGTTCCCACCTCCCACCTCTGCGACCAGATCACAAATAGAGTCCGAACACGGGAAACAAAACCACTTGTCACGTCCTTCGCCAACTTTGTCGAAAAACTCACCACAGAGAACACTAAATCGGACTCGACGTACGTTTCGCCTTGACACCGAGGCATCCTCAGGAAATTGATCGTACCGTACAAACGACGACAAACGAGTGTGTGAGAGTGTCGTTCGGAGGATTATTTGCCACAACAGTTACACTGCTTATGCGAAATTAGCAAAATAAAGGCTTAAGACCATTTATTGCAAGCTTACTTAAGCTATTTTGGCTTAACGTGATATGTTGCTGGCCTATCTCAGAAAATACTTTTGTTATTTTTATAAAATATTAAAAAAAAAAATTACCGAATGGATTTCAAGTCATTGTGAAGTCAAGTTCAACACCAGACCGCTAGACCACAGAGATAATTGACCAATTTTTGTAATTTATCCTGGAATAATTCATTTCTTCATTACTAATTTAGATACCATGTTATTACAATAACTTACTTTTCTATTGATTGCAACCATCCCATTATTAATGTTTCCGAAAGGACAATAGACCTTGAATCCACATTCACTACCAACACTCAACATGTATTCCTGCATTTCCAAGATCTTGAAGCCTGATATACTTCTGGGCCAATCTGATTTCAATTGTGATTTTAATTCATGCCATCTATCTGGAGGCAAAAATTGTAAAACGTCGTCACTCATTGGATTGAAAGTATTTTTGGAAGATAAAATTTTATGCCTGTATTTTGGTTAAGGTATGTTGGTATACTGATGTGTTGCATAATGTGTACAGACAATTATAGGAGCATTGATCTGTAATAGGGATGTTACGGTCCAATAAGCCGAAACCGATTGTTTTTACACATTCGTTTCCGACTTCGGCTCCGATTCTTTTAAGTCTTAGGTTTTAATCGTAGGTCATTTATATTTTTTTTTGGAATGACTAATGTGTTGCCAACCTCACGGTTTTTACAACTTCAACGGACTTTAAAAAAATATGTTGAACATTGGACCAATCTGTATCAATTGTTTTGAAAGATTCATTTTATGTTATATCTGGAAATTTATAACTATCAATTATCTTGATTTAATTTTGTAACTGTAATACATGTAACTTTTGATTATTAATTATTTGACTTAATTTTTTATTCTCTAATTAAAAGAATGTTAGTTGAGTATTATTATGTTTAATTGCCTTTTTAATAAAAAAAAAAACTTTTCCAACTATTTCTGGTATTGGAGATAAAAAATATATTCACGCCCATATCCCCGAAGCAATAAAATCACGGACAACTTAATTTTAAATATTTTTTTTTAAATATCCCTGGACACGTCACACAAGTGGAATCTAACTCCAAAGTAAGCAAATTATATGTTTTTGTTATGAGTGTTAGTCAGCGATACTAATACATAGAAATACTTAAATAGATACCAGATTAAATTTAAAAAACACCCAGACCCGGAAATGCATACATCTAAATGTTTATCACACAAATGCCTGCCCCCGTCGGGAATCGAATCCAAACCTTGCCGTTGGTCGTTGCAGTGAGGCAAGTCGACTAGCCACCCGACCAACGAGGCGGTCAAAATTAAAATATACAATTCAAACCCGAGACATCAAGAAGTCAACGTCGGACCAAAAGAGCACAGAGGTGATTCCAATCATTTCCTTTCCTTTTCGCCTCCGACTCCGGATTCGATAAAACATCCGCCGTTACATCCCTAATATCCAATATTAAGTACGAAGTAATAATTCCAATGCAAGTACATAAAAGTTAAGGGAGTTGTTTCTGTGAATTTAAGATATTATTCTAGGATAGTAGGTTTTTGGGGCATTTGCATATTATTTTAAGATTACCGAAATGAATATTGTAATGTTATATAAAAGTAAATACTTGTCATGGCATATACATTGTGGCATAAAACAAGAAGAATATTATTTTAAAATCTTAACTTCATAATGTTAGTGTTATTATTAGATATTAAAATGATTGGTGTGCAACAAATTAAAGTAATATAGTATGAGTTCCGAAACTAGGTTTACCTAAGTCGACTGAGCTGGTAATAGGATGAAACCTGTTTTAGAGTAAATTTAGTTTATCAGAAAATATGTTCAAAATGGTTGGTGGAATGGTGCAATTTTAAGATTATAAGAAAAAATGTGCCGGGTTAGGCTAAAAACTCACGCAGCAGTTTCCACCCGCGCCTGCAGCGGTCGTGGAACTAAGAATTTTTTTTTCAAACTCACAAGACTGGCAAGTTCTGCGATCACACAGCTATCGCGGTTGAAAATAATAATAGCTCGCAAATCTATCTATATATATATAAATAATCTATACTAAGTGTCTGTGTTAAATGATCTTACTTTTTGCATATAACTCTAAATCTTTTGTCCGCAGGTTCTAAAGAACCTTAGTTCGAAAGAAGCAACCACCGCGGCCTTGGGCATAAGCCGCGAAGTGAGTTCTTAGTCTAATATTCTACGAGCAGGCCACCGTTGCCGCGGGAACCGAAAATAACCGCGGGCAGTGCGGGTGTTGCTACATCCTATGAAATTCGTAGGCCCGCAAATGCAGCAGGAGAAGATAAAAACCGTGCCCGCGAGTTTTCAGCTAAAAATATAAGATATTTATATTTAGCTGTAAGGTATAAGCAGATATTTCGTTGCCAGTTATTATTTTAATGGGATGTGATATTATTCAAAAATGCTAAATTATATTTGACATTATAACAGGTATATAATGTTTACCCGTATTGTTTCGGACTCCTTTGCTGAATAGACCATCTGCCTTCCTGTCAGGCAGCTTGTAAAAGGCGAGCATAGGCTTAACGTCACTAGCACCGTGACATCTGGCTAGATGGTAGAGTTTCGCAGCGACTTACCCGGATTGGTAGATACCACTGCCTTACCTATTCTTGACGTGTATGTACGTAACGTTGTATGACGTCTTCTGGTTTGGAGGGTAAGTTACCCCGTAAACTTACTCTTGCTCATGGCCTAACATCCTGGCCTTACCTTGCTAACACACCATTATCACCTTTGGTGTCTCTAGGCGGCGTGAATTTCTTACTTTCAGGAAATCCGACTGCTTGTTTGCCTAACAATACAATAAAAAAATATTTTAATAATATGAAATTACGGCTTATTAATTAATTGTTTTAATTACGGCTGAAGATGCCTTACTACCAAGTTTGTTTTCATTCTTATTACAGAAAAGTTTCCAGAATTCAAAATTAAATGCTATCAAGACTAACTCATGAATGAACAATGAATGAATTTCTCCACGTATTGATCCAGATCACCATTTAAAACGGACCATCAGTGCCTGGTAGCTGGTAAGAGGCGAACATAAATTAAATGGGTAGCTTCTATACTTCATATTGTCTAGACAAAGTTTATTCTTATATCACATATTTATCCCAGTGTTATTATTAATTATCTTTTTTCTTATTTTCTGAGTTTAAACATCTTCTATATATATAAAAGAAAGTGGTGTTAGTTACACTGTTTATAACTCAAGAACGGCTCAACCGATTAGACTGAAAATTGGTGGGGAGGTAGCTTAGAACCAGGAGAAGGAAGGACATAGGATACATGTTATCCTGTTCGATTATGAGGAAACTGGGAAAAACAACATTTTTAATTTTCCCCATACAAACTGAACAGGCGGAACAAAGTTCGCGGGAATAGCTAGTTTAAGATAAAAATGTAATCATAAAAATAGAGTTCCAAAAACGTTGGTCTTACAACTAAACCGTCAGTGGTCAGGGAGACATACTGAGGGATCTTTGCACAATCCTTGCCGTCCCCAAAACTGCTTATTATTATTAACTCTTCATTGTACACACCAGAAATTACAGAAAAACTTAAGACCAAAAGTAAACGCTAGGACCAAGGGCAAGCTTATCTCTAATAATAAATGAAATTTCTTCCAGCCATCGCGTTACATGAAAACCATAAAATCTGACCTTAGACCTGGTGGTAAAATTGTACTAAAAATAACTACTTAGTATAATCGCCTCTGTGGTCTAGCGGTTCAGTTTTTGGACTTGACTGCATGAGGTCCCGGGTTCGAATCCCGGGTCGGGCAACAAAAAGGAATTAGGGTTTTCCCAATTTTCTGAAGAAAAAAAAATTTGCTCGGAATTGGAGATGTGCCCAGTTGGCGTTAGGCTTGCCACCTATCACATTGTGGGACTTAGTGTCTTTGGCTAGTCGTGGGTGCCCTGGTTGTACCTCTGCCTACCTCTTCGGGGATATGGGCGTTAAGATACTTACTTTTTGACTACTTAGTACATATACATACTAAACATAATACATACTAAAATATCGTGTCTGTGGTCTAGCAGTTCATTGTCGTACTTGACTTTTTGACGTCCCCGGTTTGATTCCCGGGTCGAGAAACAAAAAAAATATATAAAACGTATGTTTTCAATATTCTAATAAAAATAATGTTGCCCGGGATTAGATATGTGCCCGGTTGGCGATAGGCTTCCCACCTATCACATTGTGGGACTTAGTGTCTTCGGCTAGTCGAGGGTGCCCTGGTTGTGCCTCTGCCTACTCCTTCGGTGATATGGGCGTGAAGATATTTTTTAGAATATACCTACACAAACAGAACTTAAATAACTCTAAGTATATTTTATTATCATCCCTTAACTTATCCAACAGTTTCACTATATTGATACGGTGAAACCGGTTGGCTAAAAGATAATAATAAAAATGTATTGCGGCTAGAACAAGTGATATTAATAAAATATGTCTAGTTAAATGTATACTTTTCAATCAGACCACAGGAGTAAGTACTGTGAAGCAACTTGTACAGGTTGGGATTTACCGCTTCCTATATTCCTACTTCTATAATGATATCATTTCCCGATTCGGAGGATAAGGTAGAAACTGACTCTTCGTAAGACAGCAAATGGTTCTAAAATGCTCTCACACAAATTTTATCAAAGCGTTATTAAATATTAATCAAAAACCAAAAATTGCTGGGACCACCTCGGAATTATAATCTGTCTTTAAAAAAGACATCAAAAACGGTTAGCTCTTTTCCGAGTTATCGCGTAACATACAACAAAACATACAGTCGAGTTGAGAAAACCAGTCTGTCACTTAAAATTATTTCCTTAATACTATTAATAGCAGTTCCATAAAAGCGGATCGCCTCTGTGGTCTAGCGGTTCAGTTGTTGGACTTGACTGCATGAGGTCCTGGGTTCAAATACCGGGTCGGGCAATAAAAGAAAATGGGGTTTTTCCAATTTTCTAATAAAAAAAATGTTGCTCGGGTTATATCGGGGTATGTGCCCGGTTGGCGATAGGCTTGCCACCTATCACATTGTGGGACTTAGTATCTTCGGCTAGTCGTGGGTACCCTGGTTGTGCCTCTGCCATATCGGGGATATGGGCGTGAATATTCTTTTTTTTCCATAAAAGTTGGATTTTTATGTTTTAATAATGTACCAGTTTCATGTACCGAATTCGACCTGACTTGAGTATAGTTTCACCTTTTCGTACTGTCATAAATATAATACTTATTATTCCGTGTAAATAGTCAAAATCGTATATCAGCCTCACTTAGGACAACAATTATAAACTAATAGTTTATTGTAGCTTGGTTGTGACAGACAATACATAAATTTTAATTTAGATAGTTTACTATTACTAAAATTATACGAGGAGTTATCCGAGGTTCTTCAATGTACTATATACACAATTTTATTATACGTTGACGTACCTCGGATAATATATATTACAACGTATTACATAAATACGCTGGTTCATAACCAAGGGCAGTGGAGGATGTGGAGGGTGCTAGATAGGCTTGCCAGGCTCGCGGTCGATTCTCTGCTTTTCGAGTAAGGGACTTGGCGTGAAGATAAGTATTTATGTAAAATTTCAAACTTTTTCCATCTCAATCCATTTATTTAAATCGTTAGATGTACACAATTATGTAAATTCCAAATTAAAGACATTTGTAAAGTGACTGGAGGTTGAGCTGAATCTCATCAAAGCTTGCTCAAAGAAATGGTATCTTAAATATTACATTTTCGCACTAAAAATAAATTAAAATAAAAAAAAAAACAGTCATAAGTTATTTATAGCGAAAAAATTTTTCACTATCTCCCTTACTAATAAAACTTACGCGTCCGTAGATCTGTAGTACTCTTGATTCTGGATACCATGCGATTTGGAAATTGGAATCGTATATGTAATTTTAGGTACTCTTGAACGCAGAACTAGCGGATTGTTAACATTTAGTTAGAAATAAATTCAAGGTATCCGATGAATAATTTATTGTTTGCTATTAACTAAATGTTAATATTTCGCCAGAATTGTGTTCAAGAGTACCTAAAATGACATCCTCAATCCCAATTTCTAATATTGCATGAATCGAACTTCAAGAGTACCTAACCCTACAGGTGTGTATCTTAATTTTTTTGTTAACAAATGTAAAGTTACACAGTAGGTGAAGTTTTATTAGTAAAAGGGGTATTACACAATATCTCCAAAATTTTACAAACGCCCAGCCGCAAAGTTTATATAAATTGTAGAAAATTTCAAAAATCGACGAATTAGTTATTTTTTGTTTACAAAAAACTGCCACAATACGTTATTGGCGCCCCTGTACACTAAATTTTCTAGTGATCTTTACTATTACTATAGAGAGAAGGCATCTCAGATAAATATACAAAAAAACAGGCTCATGTCCCTGAAGAGGTAGGCAAAGGCACAAACAAGGTAGCCGAAGACACGAAGTCTTACAATGTGTTGGACGGCAAACCTATCGCCATCCGGGCACATGTCAAAAACCGAGCAAAGTTGTTTTTATTAGGTAACTGAAAAAAAAATCTTTGTTTCTTGACTCGGGTGTTGATATACATATGTATGTATATGTATTTAAGGTATCAGAATATGAAATCCCATATTAATCCTATTAATTATGAATGCGAAAGTTTATCTGCTTATTTGTTTGATACTCCTTCATGCTAAAACTGCTACACCGTTTTTTATGAAATTTCACACACATAGGTTAACTTGGATTAACACATACGATAGTTTTTTATCCTAAAAAAATGTTATTGTGGAACCCTTAACCACACGGGCAACGCCGCGGGCAACAGCTGGTAATACTATAAAAGCGAAAGTTTGTAGGTTTGTTTGTTACTTCTTCACGCAAATAATGCTGAACCGATTTTCATGAAATTTGGTACACGCATAGAGGGTAACTTGGATTAACACATAGGATAGCTTTATCCCAAGGATAATTCCTGTAGGACCATTAATCACGCGCGCAACAGCTACTTCTACATATTTTTGGAATGCGTCCATACTACTCAGCAAAATTAAAACTGTAATACTGTGTAATTATAAGCAAAGATAATGATAAAAGAATTATCATTATCTTTGCTTATAATATTTCCTTGTAACGAGTTGACTTAACTCTGTTACTAGAGATAAGTGCGCTGTGTACAATTAATAATAAATAATAGTATTTCAGATGACTTGGATAAAGTAATAAAACGTTACAATGCCCTGTTAGTCTAGTCAAAATAATTTTGTATGGAGTTTGTAGCACTAAATGCACTTAGGGTGAAAACTTGTACATATGGTAGATATATCATTAGTGAATTTTAAAATAAAAAGTCACCAATTTCGAACTAGCACTTTTTTGTATTTGATGAAAATAAAAAAAATAACAAACATTAATTATTATATTGTATACAGTGGTGTATTTAAGAATTATCTGCCCACAATAATAATAGAAGACTGTAAAAAGTTACATTTTGAGTGGATACTTAGTTTTTTTTATGAAATAAACTGTAATTTTAAAACAAAAAATTCATTTAAATAACATCTTATGAAAAAAATGTCTATTAAAATTTCACGCCGATGACTGCGACACTATTTTTTATCTAGTTGAAGTTATACTTCTTTTGGCAGGTTAGGAAAAAATGATGAGGGTAAATTTTTACGATGCGCGCGCACACCTTCACGAAAAACCGACATGATGAAGTTAGCTATAGATAACATTTTAGTTTTTCAAAAAAAGGTACCAACAAAGTAAAAGTAAGGACATCTACGTATGTTTGCGTGAGAACTGACAACTGTATTCACAATATTTCTTTATTTATATGGTTAGTGTCGCTTTGTCTACAAATGTAAAATAAGGCAAAAGATAAAATATTTAAAAAGATTTTCACCTTATTACGCCGAAGAAGTATAACTTCTAACGCGTGTACATAAGTACACACACAATATTTTTTTCTGTTTCATCTTTGGTGTCTCTAGTTTAGATTTATTAGGAAATAAAGTGTCATGTACCGTATCTGTTCTGTGGTTTTTTATCAGTTTATTGCTGATATGATTTAATTTAATAAACTTATAGGTAAGGTAATCTTTATAGCATGTTGCTGAATGCGGATATGCCTTGTCACTAAGTCACTTAAGTGGATCAAGTTTACTTGCGAGATTTGATTTAATTTAATAAAAGTAGACAACGAAATAGGTGAAAATAGATAAAACAATAAAATAAAAACTGATAAGCCTACCTGAATCATTTCTTTTATTCAAAACTATTACGCATCTATAAAAAAATACGTAAATCGGTATAGAATCTTCGGCGAAATCGGTGTATAAAATAATAATAATACTTAAAAAATATAACGGCCCAATTGAGAACCTCCTCCTAATCCTTTTTTCAAAGTCGGTTTAAAATACAAATAAATAAATAGAGAACGTAACATACTATTAAAAACCAACATCACTTTGAAAAACGATTTCTTTTAGGTTGTCATTAATTAGATGTACTGAAAATTAAAATAGGAACACCTATTTTGGCAGGACTAAAAATATAAATTTATTGTATTGTAGCGTTATTTTTTTTATAAAATTCATAATTTCAAAATATATATAAATATAAATGTATATATATATATATAGATAAGTTCAGATGTAAGAATACATTAAGTTTCCCGTTTTGGTCCGGGCTCCTTTGCAGAATAGACCGTCTGCCTTCCTGCCAGGCAACTCGTGAAAGGAAAGCATAGGCTTAAAGTCACTAACACCGTGACCAGCTGTCACGTTGGCAAAGCACTATTACCAACTTTGGTGTCTCTAGGCTGCGTAAATTTCTTACCATTAGAAAATCCGTCTGCTTGTTTGCATTCTAATATCAAAAAAAAGTTACCCTAGTATATTTAATATTTGAATATAACTTGAAACATATTTTTACTCCGATATAAACTCAACGCCATGTTTTTTTATCTATTATAGTCCAAGCTACAAAGGTAGAAAAGAGATATTATCTCTGAATTTTTTGAACCTGCATCGATTTACATGAAATTTTGGAATTAAGCTTATCTTACCCTTATCTTCAAAATCTACCCTATTTCGACATGTGCAAATTACTCTAAGGGGTGAAAACTACCCCTTTTTGCAAAATTTCAATAAAATTATAAGTAGAAGCATTTAATGAGTAGAAAAAATAGTATGGGTTAATTAAAAGTTGCTTATTACTTCAATACGCTATTTATGATTTTTTTAACCCTGTTTGATGTATTTCACCCCTTTGTAAAATATAAAATAAAATAAAATTGTAAAATATGATAATAAAAAATTATTTTTTCTGACTTTTAAAAAGGCTTTTTTTCTGGATTGATTATGTTGAAATAACTCATTTTGTTTGTGTTCAACACAAAAATTTTACACCCCCAATGTTTAACCCATTTAAATCACCCTATATTTAAAAAAAATAAAAACATTATTTACCTATAGACGTATATTTTTTTGATGACTTATTTATTGTGAATGGATATTTTTTTATTTGTAGTTTAAAAAAAAATTCGATCAAATAATGTATTCTACCTTCAATAAATCATTACTCGGTTTGTATTAAGTTAACAATCAATTAAAAGGCACTAATCTCTTTATTTTTTTATACGCTTCATTTTTGGTTCTATCACTTTTATTGATAAAATGAATAGTTTTTGAGTTATTCATGAAAAATCGATTAAAAACGTGATTTTTTTTCACGAAAAATGCCAATTTTCAATCGCGTATAACTCGAAAATTATTTAGTTTTTAAAAAATATGCTGAGAACAATTTTTCTTAAAATTTGTTTTTCTATCGATTTCCGTGGTTATTTTCCACCATGAAAAATTCACCCCTAATTGGGGTGGATCTCACCCCCAGGCAAAAACCACACATCGGGATAGGGTAGATTTTGCTGTTTGAGGTATTCCCTACATGCTGTCAAAATTTCATGAAAATCTATGCAGGTTCAAAAAATTCGGAGGTGAAAACCTTGGTAGCTTGGATTATTAGTATCTGCGTGATCAATGCAAATTTAGTCATAGTCACACAAGTCAAACCCGTTAGCTATGAAAACATTTTAAAATTACACTATAATTGAATAGTTTTCTATAACCCTCAACAAAATCTAACGTAAAGTAAGTTTCCATCAGATTGCAAACAAAAAATAGGCATCGAAATCGTTCCACCCGTTCAATAGTTATGACACCACCGATAGACACATCATACATGTTATAAACATTTATGTTTTCGATATCATTTTCCTGTGCAAATCTTACATGTCCATTACTTCATTTTAATCTTCTTGGCTAAGCCACATCCAATCTACGTCAGGCCCAATAGAAAATCCAAGTTTTTCATAAAGTTTTCTAGCTCCAGTATTACCAACTACTACATATGCTACTACTGTTTTGGCTTGATCTATTATTAAATTAGATATTAATTTCAACGTTATTTCTCCGTAACCTTTTCTTCTATGTCCTTCTAAGGTATATAAATGGCCCAAAACGCCTGTTTCTCTAATATAAACCCAAGCAACCAATTCTTGATTTTTGAAAAGACCGTATCCTAGTTTAGCTTTTGATAAAAGTTCGAATAACCATTTGGAACCAGGACTTCGGTGAGGATATACAGTATCAACAAACCCTGCGTATCTTGCAGGTAAAAGTTCAAAAGTGTGTCCCGGTGGTAACCTGAAACAGATTATTTAAAAAATACCTTAATTTTATTTTCATACTTTTGATATCATGGTAAATATTTCTTTTAATAGAATAGTCTTAATTTATTTTATTTTTAGTTTACTTTAGTTTTATTTAGTTTTCGACACTGGAAAGCAAACAAGTAGACGGATTTCCTGATGGCAAGAAATTCACGCCACCTAGAAATAGCAAAGCTGGTAATGATGCGTTCCCAACCCGAGGCCACGATGTTGGGCCTCGAGCAAAAGTATGTTTATCGGCTACCTTATCTTCGGCAGCACACTAACTGACGAAATGGAGGCAGGAACAGGTAAGGCGGTGGTACCAATCCGGGGGAGAAAGTATATCATCTAGTCAGATGTCATGGTGTAAGTGACGGTAATAAGCTCGCCTTTTACGAACTGCCTGGCAGGATAGCTGATGGCATAGATGGATGGAAGTTATTTCAATGTATATCACGCTACATTTTTAATGTATTTGTGATTATAATTATCTGAAGCCGGATATTTAAGGAGCTTTTAAGTAGCAACTAGAAAAAGAATTCTGTCTTCAAAATAAAGGAGGAGATTATTTGTTCGATTCCCATACTTTTTAATGTAGGTTAATATTTTTTTTCTGTTAAGTATAAACCGATTCAAAAACCTTTCCAAACTTCAAAGTCTTGTTATTTGACAAAGCGTACTTTTGTGGTGATTCCATTGTTATTAAATCGGTATCTGTAGATGGATTCCCAGGGAAATGAAGGAATTTTTCAACTTTTGTGTACGATACTTTTTTTTAAATCGATGTTGATTTTCCCCACTAATAAGGTGAATTAAAGTTATTCGGCACCCTATTTTCTAAACATGACTCATTCCCAAAAGTCGATTTTAATACTGTGTTGCGAAAACTCACCATAAAAAAACTAGATGATTTTAAAATCTACTGCTACATCAGAACGTGGACACTCACTACCAAGAAATAGCAACCCAACTTTAGGCATCACTTCACCATTTCGATTTTGCTCTGCTTAAAGCTTATATTTGTTTATTTGTGCACGAATAAATTTTTCATCTGACTATAAAATATTCATAGTCCTATTACTCATTAAAAAAAACGGTACCTGTCACCAATTTTCTATCCCGGTTAGTACGCTGTCACGCTATGGAATACATGGCTTGGCGTCAAAAACATTTGAAGGGTATCTCCGGGACCGTTCGCAATGTATTGTCATTCAAAGCCCATCTCCTAAGGCATTTTACAGGGTAGCGTCCTAGGGACCACCCTATTTCTAATATACTTAAATGACTTGTGTTCACTGTCTATTGAAAACTGTAAATTATTGTTACTTATTTTTTTTATGAGGTAAGACAGTGAACAAGTTCAGGGCTCTCCTGATGGTAAGAAATATCATAGATATTATAGATGTATCATTATCCTTATGCTCATGATATTACATTATAGTTTCACCAATATTATAAAAACCTTGAGTTAGTACCGAAAGATGTCATAAATTGGCTAAGTGTTAATCTCTTAACCTTGAATTCAAGTAAAATCAATTCAAAACTTTTGGTCCAGGTGAGGCCTTCCAACTTGACACATCCAATACCTTATTGGCTCACCAATGTGGAAACTCAATTAGAAAAGGATGCAACAGAATCGCTATTGTCATACATAACTGTCTTTCGACTATCGCAGTTGCTACCGAACAGCTGTATGATAACACGTAAAATAGTTAAATAAAGATATTTGAATTATAGTGTAGACATTTCGATAGCACCCTTTCTAAAGCTAATTTTGTTAATTTACAAAACATGAAGACATTATAGATCTAAAGAAAAATACTTTCAGTTAAAAAATACTTACTCTACGTCAAATAGAGAATAAGTTGTCAATGTCAAAGTTTCTGTTGTCACCATATTATCAAATTTTAGTTTTTTCCTTTCCATTACTCTTTTTATGCAGTCAGTTATGTGTTTTGGAGCAAAAGGGATGTGAACTTGTTGGTTCCAGTTGATTAATTTTGTGGTAATTAAGGCTTCTTCGAGTTTTTTAGTGTCACCCGGGCATTCTATAACGATCTCATACGCTATGCCCTATAATAGAAGAAATTATAAGTAAGTATATATATTTTTTAAAATACAAGAAGATTACGATTATTTGAAAACTATTAATCTAAATCTAATCTAACTATTAATCTAAAGTTACAAACAGGAATAAAGGTTGCCTCGATACAGGCTTGCCTAGTGAGGCCATCAACAGATATTTATCGTAACTGTTAATAATGTTATCTGTAAAATAAATATATTTTTCATTTACATCTATCTTTATTTATTAAAATGCATCCCTATTTCACGTGATTTTCGCCATTACGGCATTTACATAATCAAAACATCCTGAATTCAATTTGTTTTATCAGGTCCTGTCATTTATTTTTTTTTAATTTTTAATAATGTACGTTTTGTTACTTTTCAGTTTAGCCAATAGGTTGGCTGGAATTACGTAAGAAATCTAAGACTATTTTAATAAAAAGTTAATTAATATGGTCCTAAAATAAGTACATATTTTTTTTTTCAGATAGAGTCAAGTCTAACAGATCAAGAATAATAGTTGAGAGATATAAAAATGGCACAAAAAATATTTTTCCCCCAAACAAATATTTCAAAAATACATACTTTGATATTCAAAGCAACCATCCCGTTTTGAACATCACCAAAAGGACAGTAAACTTTAAAACCATAATCAACACCAACACTTAACATATATTCTTGGGTTTCCAAAGTTTTGTAACCTCCTATACTTCGAGGCCAGTCAGATTTGAAAGCATCTTTTAAGTCTTGCCATCTGTTTCTAGGCAAAAACTGCAAAGAATCTTTACACATGGTTTCCACTGACGAAAGTCGTGTACTAACTGAGTATAGTCTCAAACTGTTTTTTTTTATATACGTAATGTAGAATTATTCGTTTTGATAAGAGATAGCTGAGCAAAAACTCGCAATATTTCAATTTAATAATCCATAAACGTATGATAAAAATAAAACATTGTTATCACAACTGCATATTTGGTGCACATAGTATTGTAGTCTTTGCATATAAAAACTAAATGACATTAAAACAATGCGATTCATCATTAATATTATATTAATATTGTTAGGGATTTGGCATTATAAGAATGTTAGTTCACTCGCTGGGACATTTTGAGTAAAACATTTTAGTAGGTATTTTATTTTATTTTTCTGTAAGAGGTTAGTATTTTTCTTGTAGTCAAACATACATACATACACACATACATATCTTCACGCCAAGTCCCTTACGGGGTAGGCAGAGTATCGAGTGCCAGACCTCACGATCCTGACAAATCTGTCTTACTTCCTTTACATTCATTACCCTTTTCATACAAACACGCCGGTATCGGAGACTCTTGACACTACCCTCGTCAAACGTCATCTATTATTTATCACCATCTTTGTATATTAAAATTAAGCCTCATGTCGATTGGTCACGGCATCACGCATGATTGTATGGACCAATTTCGCTAATTCCTTTTTTGTTGCGCTAATTATTTTCAGTACAAATTTCTTAGAAAAAAAAACAGTAAAAACTGCGGGAAAAATGGGAAAAACCATATTTAACCCAAACTAATTCTTGATAGCTGTCAATGTCAAGCAATGCGAAGTTTTTTGAGTTTGCTAGAATACATAAAAAAGGAATTCTTTTTTCGCGTGCTAATCGAATCACACCTAAACGAATGAACCAATTTCATTTATTCTTTTTTATTAGTTATTGTCCGAAGAAGGCAGAAAGAGAAGGATAATCCGGAAAAATGGGTAAAGCAATATTTTAATCCCTCAGACCAATAAAAAAGTATAGATAGGGCCGTCATTTACAATTGGAAACGAAAATGGAAGATAACTTTTTGCTATGTGTGTAGGCACACGTTATGACTTTGCACACATTCAAAGAAAAGGGTTGCAAGCCCTGAAGTTAAAATCAACACTTGTTTTCGCTAACGCCATACAAAAATAAATTTGTATATAAAAAATGTAGCATTATTTTTTAATTATTGCATGGCACGGAAATATAAGTACTGTTTTCAACCGACAAAAATGGAGGTAATAAATCCAACATGAATACTTTTGTATGTTAGACTATACTTAACTTTTCACAGAATCGGATTTCGATTTGAATCTATTTAGTGTTCCGCAACTAAAGGCTTAAAACTGAAACCCTAATCGATTTGTCATGTATGTCTGTCTGTTTGTTCATCTATATGTCACAGCCAATTCTTTCGAAAACTAAAGAAGGTAAGAACTATGGTATTGAAACTTGTAAGTAGATGTATTATGTGAACCGCAACAAGATTTTCACACCAAAATAAAAAAAAAAACACAATGGAAATACTTACAACTAAATCTTAATTAACATATTGGTCTTCAAAAATGATATTGAGGTTTCTACTATCATTTTTAGTGACTGTCAGCTCGTAAAACTATTATTAAACGTAATTGAGTTATTACCAACCAGACTATTGATAGTAGAGTGGTGTGCAGCAACTTGTCCGGATAGGGATCCTCCCATTTACCTATTCCTGCCAACATAATGAGTGTCATTCCTAGTCCGGAGGAGAGGTACAATAAGTCTGACAACTCAGACACAAGACAGCAACTCACCTATAATATTTATGGCGTATGTAGTTCACGGTTGTTTCACTATCAGGAAAGCCTTAAGCAAAGCATCCTCATATTAAAGTTTGAATGATTATTCAAGCTGCAAGGCTCTTGAATGCCTGTCACCTATCGATTTTTTTAATACAACATAACTTTCAACGTCGGATAGGGCCGGAACGCATTGCCAAGCAGTCTTATGCGGACCACGTTTGCGACCTAGGATTTTTGTAACTCAGTAACAAAAAGTATTGTAAAAAGAAGAGTGGCAACTTTATTTCAAAATCTTCAGGTATGGTGGTTCTCGTGCAAAATTTTAATATTAAAATTTCACTAGCCCTCAGTTCACATTATTGATATCATTTTTACTATCCTGTTTAGTGACTACCGACCGCATCGGGCACTGCGCTAGTGATGCCGCGCAAGAATAGCCCCCCAATGTCGCCCAGCATGCGTTGCTCCATGCAAAACGATGCTTTCAGTTGGATGTCGATCGTCAATGTGTACTTACCAATTATAGTTTTCTTTTCAAAGTTTAAAATATTTAATTGTCTAAATTTATGGTATGTGAAAGTACTGGATATTATTGACGTTAGAAAAGTTCATTTAGTGTGAGTATTTTTTTTAAATCGTAAAAGTAAACTATTTGAGTGTACAAGTAAAAAAACGTCATCCAATGGAGGTAACATTAAACTATAATAAAATGAACGTTACCCTCAGAATTACAAGCAAAACCAAAAGACTATTTTTCAAAATTGAGTGACAGAATATTTCGTATTCAATCTATCACAACGCATTGGCCTCGCTGCAGAGTTGTCGTAAATAGTGAAAATTTAATTAATTCTGTTTTTTTTTAAACTTTCTGTCATATAATTCAAAATTAGTTATTTAAATCTCAGATTACTTGAGGCTGCTGTGAGTTAGGTTTTGTACCTACATCATGTTTGAAAGCATACATTCGGAACGTTCACAAGATACCAAGGATTCAAATTTTTTGTAATGGAAATACTCTCGTGGTATTTATTAATCAAAGAAATAATATTAATGACAACACATTATTAAGGATTTTTTTTATTGAATCAGACGCTACTTTGCGGAAATCCATTATATCTCGTGTCTCGTCGTTTGTACGGTACGGTCGATTTCCTGAGGATGCCTCGGTGCCGAGGCGAAACGTATTTCGAGTGCGATTCGGTGTTCTCTGTGGTGAGTTCTTCAACAAAGTTGGCGATGGACGTGACAAGTGGTTTTGTTTCCCGAGCTCTTCCTTTATTTGTGTTCTGGTCGCGGAGGTGGGCGGTGGGAATGTTATTTAGGCTTGTCACATTCTGTGTCATTTGGAGGATTATTTGCCACATCAGTAACACCACAAGTAACACTGCTTAGGCGAAATTAGCAAAATAAAGGCTTACTTTAAATCTGTTAATCCATACTAATATTATAAATGCGAAAGTAACTCTGTCTGTCTGTCTGTTACCTTTTCACGCCTAAACCACCCAACTGATTTTGCTAAAATTTGGTATATAGATAGTTTGCATTCATGAGAAGGACATAGGCATATTAATTTTTGGAAATTCAACCCCTAAAAGGGTTAAAAGGGGTAAAGTGGCAAAGTTTGTATGAGAAAAATATTTTTATTGCACATTTTTGCATGAAACTTTGAATTAATGCTTTTTAGTACAAATGATGAACTACGTATTCCAGGATTTTTCGAAATTCACCCCCGTTGGGGGTTAAAGGAGGTGGCAAAAGTTTGTATGAGAAAAATACTTTTATTGCACATTTTTG
>NJDD01000406.1:526077-537946 GCA_002245505.1 Calephelis nemesis
TGTATTGATGTAAATGGACGCTATTTTGAAAAGTTGTAATAAAACTAATAACTTGCTAGAATGCTTAGTTTTTGATTTTCTAAGAACTTTCAGTTTGACCCTCGTACCAATTACTAATTCATTATGTAGCAATTAAAAAAGAAAATAAAAACAATACTGAGTTGATTTAACACTCAAAGACTGAAGGTAAACTAAAGGAAACTAAACAGAACTTAGAAATTGTAAATCAGTAACAAAAGTTTGTTTTACAAATAACACCATATTAATGACTAAGTACCTTCTTTGTAACAGCACTTCTTTAACAGCAAACATAAATTATTGTAAACTTTCTACAGTATTGAGTAATGTTGATTGATTGCTGCCGTATGACCTAAGGATAATAATTATTTTTGAGTTTATCGATATTTCTTGTTTTATTGCTGGAGACTTTGTATTTGAGGTGGCCCTACAAAAAAACCAATATGTGTCAAATGAGATGATACGTAACGAACGAGATGAGGTGATACGTAATGGCCTCCTTGGGATGCAGACCCAACTATCATAAAAAAAGACAAAAAACAAGCACACAACTTTCAGAATTGTAAGACTACTGTAAAAGAGTATTGTAAGAGACAAGCAAATCCTATAGACGTTATAGCTGTTTTAGGTGAGTCGCTATCCTGAGATTGGGATGCTAGGTCTAATGTGCAAGTCCTCTTATATACTGCTAATCAATGAGGCAGATGGCCTGTTTTACACAAAAGGCCAGAACCTACAGGAGCGGAACCGACTGAATAAAATGCAGTAAAATACTTACTATATAGTAACTTTACATATTCTTACTAGTAGACCTAAGTGTTTATCTAAGTGTTTTGACTCGACGAAAATTAAAGGATTCATGTATACAATCGTAAACAGTTGTTGACTGCACGAGATACTTGAGTTACAGTGTTATGTCATATATAGACGTCAATATCAACCGTCAATGCAGTTTACGTCGTGGTCGTTCAGCTGGTGATCTTTTAGTTTACTTAACACACCGATGGGCGAAAGCATTCGAAAGCTAGGGAAAACCATTGGCTGTCAGTTTGGACTTAGCGAAAGCCTTAGATCGGGTGTGGCACAAGTCGATTCTATAAAAGCTTCCTTCTTACGGTCTTCCTGAAATATTACGCAAATGAGTCACTAGATTTTTGACGGAGCATAGCATCAAGGTCGTTGTCGACGGCATGTGCTGGGATTCCAAGCTTGTCAATACTGGTGTTCCCCAAGGCTATGTGATTTCTCCTATGTTTCTTCTGCATATCAATGACATGTTGCAAATTAGTAACTCTTATTGCTATGCAGCCAACACTACTGGGGAAGCCTTATACTTTGGCCGGCATAATATATCTCGGGAACATATCATTGAGAGCCGGAACCACCATGTGTCTAAAGTTGACAATCTTCTGTCTGAAATTTTGTTTTGGGTCCAACAAAATCTGGTGCAATTTAACCCTAGAAAGACACAAATTTGCGCGTTTTCCGCTTTTTATCTTTTTTGCATCTCCTCGATTTAAGAGCGTTTTCTTAACTGCCACAGCCTGCCTACTTGGCGTTGACATTTCGAGTGATGTTCAATTTCGTGGTTATCTGGAGGAGAAGGCTAAACTAGCCTCTAAAAAACTAGGTATGCTCAGTAAAGCGAGACAGTGTTTCAAGCAGACCTATCGCTTACAACTACACAAGGCGCAAATTCGGCCTCATATTAAGTACTGCTTTAAATTCTAGGAAGGGGCTCCACAGTAACAGCTCCTTCCATTTGAACGCATTCAACGTAGAGTAATTCAACGTATAGAGCGGTAATCCCAAACAATTATGACTTAGGGACCTTCAAGAAAAGAGCGTACTCGTTCCTTAAAGGTCGGCAACGTATCTGTGGTACTCCTTGTGTTTCAGATGTCCGTGGGCGGTGGTGATCACTTTCCATGAGGTAATCCACTTGCTCGTTTGCCTCCTCTTGTATATAAATAAAAGCAGTAGACTATATCTGCTTCCAGTCGTCTGTCATTGTTTAGAAGTGTACCAAATTTCATGTAGTTTAATAGTGCGATAAACAGACCGCAAAGCCACGATAAAAAGAGAAAAGAAAAAGAAAGGATAGAGCAATTCAATGTACAAATAACAATCCTACAAGGTTTTATAAAAGTAAAAATGTGTATAAACCTCTTTCAGATTACCACCAGGAGTATCATTTGAACCACTTACTGATCATGATCTCGAACTAATTGGCTCCGTTTGACCTCATCGGTATCCTTTTTCCGTGTGGTATTTTGAACTACTGACTAAATCAAACTTAGGTTTTGGCTAGTTTGAATATAAACAGCTAGTATCATGGGTATTTGTCAGAGAAATGGGTGCTATTAGTCACATGTACACAATCGGAAAACACCGAAGAAAAAGATATGGATAAATAACTGTAACATTAATTTCAAATATGCTTATGAGTCAAGGAAAAGCCAGTTTTTGCTTATTCTGTGCTTAGTAATAAAATAGTTCACGAATCGTTATAAAAACTGGGAATTGCACAAGTTATAGTACATCTAATAAAAGATAGTCAAGCAAAAAAAGTTCGATTCAAATGGCTTTTGGTTTTCAATTTTTCTATTCTCATTTGATTAACTGCATATTGAATAATCTCTTACTTTTAAAAATACACTTGATCTGATAAATAATATACTAGGTATACATGCTACTCAACTGCTGAGGTGCTTAACTTTTTACTAATTTTATTAAGTGAAAAAAGTTTAATAAGTTGGCACAATAATTGGCCTAGCACCTCTGTCAAAGAACAGCGACGCACCTACAACAGCTACGGTATTAGGCAGCGATTATCTTTTACTATCAGGACAGCCCTATGTTTGTTCACTCCCTTATAACATAAAATTAATAAGAGTAACTACGTTTAAAACAAACGTCTTCAGAACTGAAATAATAATAGTAATGAATAACGAAGATTTAATATTGCTATTTATTAATAGGTTTAAAGTTGGTGCCAAGCCAAATTAATACATAGAGTAACATAAGTAAAGCTTGGCACCGACGTAAAATGTCGTTTTGTTGCACGTTCTCGTTCAATGCACACTGTTTGTATTATAGTTAGTCCTTAAAACATTTATCTGTTTATTTATCAGTTAATTGCTGATATGATTTAATTTAACAAACTTATAGGTAAGGTAATCTTTATAGGATGTTGCTGAATGCCGATATGTCTTGTCACTAAGTCACTTAAGTGGATCAAGTTTACTTGCGAGATTTGATTTAATTAAATAAAAGTAGACAACGGGATAGGTGAAAATAGATAAAAAAAATCTCTTAAAATAAAAACTAATGAGCCTCCCTAAATTATTTTTTATGGGATCAATTCTAACTATTCCGCATTTAACAAAAAAGAATTACGTAAATTGGTTTCGAAACCTCCGCGAAATCGGTACACATACTTAGAAAAAATACCGACCGAATTAAGATCCACCTCCTTTTTGTGAAGTCGGATAAAAATGGAAATAAAAAGAGAACGTACAGTAACACGTCATGAAACACAATTTTTTTATTTAACTAAAACCTAAATAAAACTACACGTTTCACGTGTTGGGCTGGGCTCCTTTGCCTTCCGACCGTAGACCGTATGCCTTCCTGCCAGGCCGCTCGTAAAAGGCAAGCATAGACTTAATGTCACTAACACCGTGACCAGCTGTTATGTTGGCAAAGCACTATTACCAACTTTGGTATCTCTAGGCTGCGTAAATTTCTTATCATCAGAAAATCCGTCTGCTTGTTTGCATTCTATTATCTTAAAAAAAAGTTACCTTAACATATTTAATATTCGTATGTAACTTTAACAAAATTTAACTCCGATGTAAACTCAACTCAACGCCATGTTTTTTATCTGTTAGTATCTGCGTTATGCATTCAAACTTAGTTATACACTAAACATATAGTACTAATAAAATACTACAAGTCAGAAACGTTAACTATGAAAACATTTTAAAATTAACCTAATACTTAATAGCTTCTATAACGCCCAACAAAATGTAATGTAATGTGAATTCTCATCAGCTTTCAAACAAAAACATCGTTTTCATTTTCCTGTGCAAACCGTATTTCATTTTAATCTTTTTGGCTTAGCCACATCCAGTCTACGTCAGGCCCAATAGAAAAACCAAGTTTTTCATAAAGTTTCCTGGCTCCGTTATTACCAACCACTACATATGCCACTACTGTTTCAGCATGTTCTTTTATTACATTGGATATTAATTTTAAAGTTATTTCTCCGTAACCTTTTCTTCTATGTCCTTCTAAGGTATATAAATGGCCCAAAACGCCTGTTTCTCTAATATAAACCCAAGCAACCAATTCTTGATTTTTGAAAAGACCGTATCCTAGTTTAGCTTTTGATAAAAGTTCGAATAACCATTTGGAACCAGGACTTCGGTGAGGATATACAGTATCAACAAACCCTGCGTATCTTGCAGGTAAAAGTTCAAAAGTGTGTCCCGGTGGTAACCTGAAACAATATTATTTATGAATTACCTAAATTTTATTTTCATACTTTTGATCAAACTGTAAATATAGTCTTGTCAAAATAAATTAATTTGCATGGAGTAGGTTGCATTAAATGCACTTTGGGTGAAAACTTGCCCTATTGTAGACATATTATCATTACTAAACTTAAAAACAGAAAGTCACCAATTTTGAACTAGTACTTTTTTTGTATTTTAAGAAAATAATATACAAAAAATAATAACTCTTAAACAATAATTATTATTTTGGTGATTTTGGAAACATTAGTTTATTTTAGAATTATTTACCTACAATGATAATAGTAGTTGTAATTTGAGTGGATATTTATTTTTTTATATAAGAGTTTTTCTTAAGGAAACGCTCAAATCTAAAAGCGGAGATTGTGAATATTTACAGTAAATAATTTTTGCATTATTAAGTATGTGTAAAAATCCCTCAAGTGTCTTTAGTACAAGTTAGAAAAAAATCAAATAAAGTCACCAGGGTGAAAACTTAGTTTGAAATGCTATTTTGTAATTCATATTTTTTTATACCTTACCATACCTTTTAATATAAACAACTACTACGTGATTTTATTTTTATTATATTTTAACGGTATTATGGAACATATCTACCAATTATCACTTAAAAATTATTTTGGGGTCTGCGTAAAAGAAAAAAAACGCATTTTTACTTCACTCTCGAAGCGCAACCCCCTTATAGCATGGAAATTACCTTCAATGTGTTAGAATACATCCATACTATTTTTAAAAGATAAATTCACAAAGTGTCTTTTATGCAACCCTATATCTTAAATTGACTAGACTAATATATTAGTTTTAATTTATTTTATAGTAGGTTTATGAGTTTTCGACATTGGAAAGCAAACACGTAGACGGATTTCCTGATGGTAAGAAATTCACACTGCCTAAAAACACCAAAGCTAGTAACGGTGCGTTACCTACCTGAGGCCGGGATGTTAGGTTATCTTCGGCAGCGCATTTTCTGACGTAAAGGCGGCAGGAATAGATGAGGCGATGCGAAAATGCGATTGTCTGCGAAACTCTACCACCTAGTCAGATGTTACGGTGTAAGTGACGTCAAGCCTATGCTCGCTTTTTACGAGCTGCCTGGCAAGAAGGTAGATGAAATAAATAAATGAATGGATGGATAGATGGATGGATGGTATTAACGTGATATACATTTTAGTGTATTTGTGATTGGAATCATCTGAAGCCTCGTATTTAAGGTGTTTTAAAGTAGCAATCAGACCAAGAATTCTTTCTTCGAAATAAAGGAAGAGGTAAATAGTTCGACTTCTATACTTTTCTATACTTTACACATGAACTTTCCATAACTTTTTATTATTACATATTAGCCAATTGATTTTACTATTCAAGCATCATCAGGGCTAAAAGCAAAATGTTTCTTAAATTGATTAACATACATAAAAAAGTATAAAATTCGAACAAGTTCGATTTTCGAGATTCGAACTCATCCTTTTATTTCGAAGACAGAATTTTTGTTCTAATTGCTACTTTACAACTGCTTAAATATCAGGCTTTGAGTTTCAAGAATGGGATCCCACCAAGCACCGACGATAAGAAGTATAGAAACAAGTTAATAAATTTGTCTTTCACTAATAAACCGATTTAAAAAATTGTCTTTTTATTTGATAAAGCGTTCTTTTGAGGTGATTTCCTTGTTGGTAAATCGGTATCTGCTGATGGATTTCCAGGGAAATCAAGAATTTGTTTCTCAATGGTTGTGTAAATAGTGCATCAAAAGCTCATATTAATTTATTTTCGCATGAAGAAATTTTCCGTCTAGCTATATAATATTGATTGCCCTATTACTCATGAAAAAAACACGGTACCCATCAGCTGTTTCCTTTTCCACTTAATAAACTGTCACGTACATGGAATACGTGGCTTAGTACTGAAACGTTTTTAAGGGTATCTCCGGGACCGTTCATAATGTGTTGTCATTAAGAGCCTATCTTTTAAGGTGTTTCACAGAGTAGCATCTTATGGCCTATGGCTCTATTTCTAATATATTTAAATGAATTGTTTTTTATCGTTATAAAAAAATGTGAATTATTATTGCTTATGTTAATAATACTGCATTAGTATTTCACCAATCTCGTGATAATTAGCAGTTCGTACCGGGAGAATTCATAAATCGGCTAAATGTTTATCTCTTAACGTTTAGTTTAATGAAAAATGAATTTATAACTTTTGGTTCAGATGAGGCCTCCCAACCTGATACATCATATACCTTATTGGCTTACAAGTGTAAAAAATCAATTTAAAAAAAACAATGCAACAACGTCGCTATTAAACGTACCCTGTCGTGGGCGATAGTAGCTGTGTCACAGACTTTCGACTTTCGCAGTTCCTACCAAACATCTGTATGATAGCATTTAAAATTGTTGAATAAAGATGTTTACATTTGAATTACAGTATAGACATTTCGACTACGCCCTTTCTAAAGCTAATTTTGTTGTTTTACAAAATATGAAGACATAATTGATCAAAGGAAAAAACAACTTGAATTAAAAAATACTTACTCTACATCAAATAGTGAATTAGTATTCAATGTTAAACTTTCTGTAGTTATTACATTATCAAATTTCAGTTTTTTTGTTTCCATTATTCTTTTTATGCAGTCAGTTATGTGTTTTTGGGCGAAAGGGACGTTAATGTGTTGGTTCCAGTCTATTAATTTTGTGGCAATAAGTGCTTCTTCGAGTTTTTCAGTGTTACCCGGGCATTCTAAAACAATCTCATATGTTGTGCCCTGCAATAAAATAAATTGAGGATGTTCATTTTTAAAATTTAAAGCATTTGAAAATTATTAATCTATTCTACATCTATCATAATAGATAAACAAATTGTGCTAATTATCTTTTTGTTTTAGTTAATATCAGGAGAAGGTTTGTAAAAAAATTATACCCAGGAAAAAGGAAAAAATATGACGTAATCAACATAAAATATTAGTAGCTGTTAGATTTTTTTAAAATAATAAAAAAAAACTGTATGTATTCAATTTTATCGTTTCATCAGGTCCTGTTATTTATTTTTATCGTAATTTTTAAATAACTACGTTTTGCTAATTTTCTGAATAGCCTGGTTTTGTATAAAGTTAATTGTTATGGTCCTCAAATAAGTTTATTTTTTTTCAGATTGAGTCACATCTTACAGGTCAAGAATAATATGGATGATAATAGTACTTGAGAGATATAAAAATGGTACAAAACATTTTTCCCCAAAGCAATATTTCAAAAATACATACTTTGATATTCAAAGCAACCATTCCGTTTTGAACATGACCAAAAGGACAGTAAACTTTAAAACCATAATCAACACCAACACTTAACATGTATTCTTGAGTTTCCAATGTTTTGTAACCTCCTATACTTCGAGGCCAGTCAGATTTGAAAGCATCTTTTAAGTCTTGCCATCTGTTTCTTGGCAAAAACTGCAACGAATCTTTACACATGGTTTCCACTGACGTAAGTCGTGTACTAACTGAGTATAGTCTCAAACTGTTGTTTTTTTAATATACGTAATTAGAATGTAGAATTATTCGTTTTGATAAGAGATAGCTGAGCAAAAACTCGCAATATTTCAATTTAATAATCCATAAACGTGAGATAAAAATAATACATTGATATCACAACTGCATATTTGGAGCACATAGTATTGTAGTCTAAAAAAAACTAAATGACATTAACAATGCGATTCATCGTTAATATTAAATTAATATTTTTAGGGATTTGGCATTATAAGAATGTTAGTTCATTCGCTGGGACTTTTTACGTATAACATTTTATTAGATAGTTTATTTTATTTTTCTGTAAGAACTTATTATTCTTCTTGTAGTCAAACGTTATCTATTATCTATTGTCATCTATGTTTATTAAAATTAAGTCTTATTTCGATTGCTCACTGCATCACGCATGAATGTATTCAACACGCATAATTTCGCTAATTCTTTTCAAGACAAGGTTCATATAAAGAAAAAAACAGGGAAAACTGAGGGAAAAATGGGAAAACCCATGATTTAACCCACACAAATTCTTGGTAACTGTCAATATCAACCGATACGAAGTTCTTTGGGTTTGCTAGAATACATAAAGAAACAAATTCTTATTTCCCTTGGCAATGGAATCACACCTGAACGAACGAACCAATTTTATCATTATACACTTATTAGTTATTGTCAAAAGAAGGAAGGAAGAAAAAGAAAATCTGGAAAGATACCAGGAAAAATGGCAAAAAGTATTACTTTAATCCCATTTTTCCTGGTTCGGACTAATAAAAAAGTATGAAGCGGGGCTGTCATTTACAATTGCAAAACAAAAAATGGAAGACAACTTTTTGCTATGTGTGTAGGCACACGTTATGACTGCACACTGCGCGGGCCTTGAGCATGGAAACCGAAACCAGAAGTTCCATAACGAAATTAACCTTACATCCCCTACTCCGACTGGCACAGCGGTGGTACTTTTTAGTTTAGTCATTTCATCATCATCGATGAATAGCAGAAATTTACAAACAACTATAATAAAAATGTACTGTTACCCTCACAATTACTAGCAAAACCAAAAGACAAAATTGTTTTTCAAAATTAAGTGACAGAATATTTCGTATTAAATCTATCACAACGCAATGGCTTAAACCTAGCTTTAGAGTCGTCGTAAGCAGTGAAAATCTTCGATTACTTGGGGCTGCTGTGAGTTAGGTTTTCTACATCATGTTCGAAAGCATACATTCGGAACGTTCACAAGATACCAAGGATTCAAATATTTCGTAATGGAAATGCTCTCGTGGTGTTAGCAAAGAAAGAATATTAATTTTATCAGGCGCTACTTTGCGGAAATCCATTATATCTGGTGTGTCGTCGTTTGTAGGGTACGTTCGATTTTCTGAGGATGCCTCGGTGTCGAGGCGAAACGTACTTCGAGTGCGATTTGATGTTCTTTGTGGTGAGTTGTTCGACAAAGTTGGCGAAAGACGTGACAAGTGGTTTTGTTTCCCGAGCTTTTCCTTTATTCGTGTTCTGGTCGCGGAGGTGGGCGGTAGGAACGTTAGTTAGGCTTGTCACATTCTATGTCATTTGGAGGATTATTTGCCACAACAGTAACACTTCTTACGCGGAATTAGCAAATTAAAGGCTTACTTTACATGTGTTAATAAGAAAAAAAAACAAACACTGTGACATCTTCAATGATTCCATCGAACAAAATGCGGTTAAACAAAAGGCAAGCATCTTCGCCTCCCGAAACATTTATTTCACCAATCACATGTACAAAAATGAGGGAAGTTTTTAAAATTGAGATGGATAACTTTCTAGAGCTTTTTAGTCATCCCACCAATCAAATCAATAACTAATGCTGAACTAACACAAGTAAAGAAGGAAATCAGTGAACTGCCGGAATCT
The DNA here is from genome assembly GCA_002245505.1 of Calephelis nemesis. Lineage (NCBI taxonomy): Eukaryota > Metazoa > Arthropoda > Insecta > Lepidoptera > Riodinidae > Calephelis > Calephelis nemesis. The sequence continues at coordinate 536,041 of NJDD01000406.1, forward strand.
ATGACGTGTCTAAATAATAAACATAGAAAATATATACAAACATAATGTGTTCAAACCGCTGAGGACATGACAAAATTATGAAAAGAAAATGAAAATTTACGAAGTTTATTTCAATTTATCTTGATGACCACATTACTTAAGAGCAGCGGGTCAATGATCTTACCCATAAAACTAGTAGGCAATCGACATCATTTAAAAATCGATAGTAATTTGGATTTCTTTTTACGTTCTGGAGCTAAAAAAACAAAAACCTGTTTTTTGATGACATTGGGAGGCAAACAAGCAGACAGATTTCCTGGTGGCAAGAAATTCACGCCGCCTAGAGACACCAAATGTGGTAATGGTGCGTTGCCAACCTGAGATGGGATGTTAGGTCTTGAGCAAAGGAAAGTTTACCGGCTATCTTACCCTCCAAATCGGAACACGTCATGACGTTATGGCGGCAGAAATAAGTAAGGCGGTCGTACCAATTCGGGTGAGTCGCTGCGAAACTCTACCACCTAGTCAGATGTCATGGTGCTAGCGACGGTAAGCCTATGCTCGCCTTTTATGAGCTGCCTGGCAGGAAGGCAGATGGTCTACTTTGCGTAGACCGGACCAACACGGGGAACGGGATTGTCGTTATTGAGCCCATTAGTACTGCTGTTCGACTTAATTTCTCTCAACAAGATATCGTGTCAGAGCATAGAGTTCAAGAAAGAAGTGATAGACAAAAAACCTAATTGTGAAATTCGCTACTCGTTTATAGAGAGATAATAATTTGCTAGATCTCGAAAATCTAATCTCATCTTGAAAAGTAAAATTCTTAGACACAGAGAAGCTAGGATTAATTGGAACTTCTTCTTAATTTTTTTTTAATAAGCACCTCACGCTTTAGAAGAAGCAGTTGTCTAGATCAAACATGGAACTATTCTGTTGCGTGAAAGTGACGGCACTAAAGCAATCGCTGTCAGGACGGAGAGTGAATAACTTAAATCAAATGCAAAAAAGTAATATACTGTGGTCTAGCGGTTTAGTTGTTGGACTTGACTGCAAGATGGACATCTTGGACATGGGTTCGAACCCCGGGTCGGTTAGCAAAAAGAAAATTGGGTTTTCCCATTTCCTAATTAAAAAGAATGTTATTATTATAATTAATATATAAGATTAATACTTAATATATAAGAATAGGCTTACCACCTATCACACTGTGAGACTTAGTGTCTTCGGCTGGTCGTGGGTGCTCTGATTGTGCCTCCGTCTATCTCTTCGGGGATATGACCGTGAAGATATTTTACTGTACTTCTTTATTTACAGTTTACCTAATCCGTCGAGCAATGGGATTTTTATTTGCTTTTGATCTTTTGGTCTCGTACCAATAACTGTGAGTGGCATTGTAGGTTTGGACATTATCAATTTCTTACCAGGTATATTCCACCTACGTTTTATTTTAACATCTTAGTTTTTACAAGTACTGTGTGCTTTATTTGCATTTATTGCTGATATTTTTCATTATGACTGACACTTCAACAATGGTAGTTTCGATACTTCTTATCGTCGGTGCTTGGTGAAATTCCATTCCAGAACAATTTTATTAACTACACTTGTACTTTCCACATATATTAAAATAAAAGTTAAATTTTTTTTATGGAAAGTACAAGTGCAGTAAATAAATTGGTACTTTAACTATGGATTTTCTTAAAATTTACTACCAAAACTGTAAAGGCATAAGGACTCAATTGCATACACTTTACATTAAAATCTTGGCTGATATGGAGCTGATATCATAGTTGATAGGTACCTAATATCGACAACAACGAATTTGTTGCTCAACGCTACATTGTTTACCGATATACCTACGGGTGAACTAGATGGTGGAGGAGTAGTCGTGGCTATCTTACGCAGACTGACATCATCTATATTTGAC
>NJDD01000407.1:23521-44422 GCA_002245505.1 Calephelis nemesis
TGTCGTTAGCGATATTTAGCTACATTACCAGTTGGTTTTGTTAAATGTTATTGAAAATATTTAGCCGTGGCCTACGGGCAACATAGTTACAGGTGAGTCGCTATCCTACTGCCGGACCTTACTCTATTTTGCAAGTCCAACTTCCGGACCGGAACATGACTCTGTCATTATTGCGGCAAAAGTTGTTTGGCCAGGCGGATTGGAAATCGGAAACGGAAGTTTATGTTATAATGCATGTACCACAGAAAATACTCGGAGGTATTGTTTTGTTTAAGCTCCGCCGCAAGTTTTTAACAGACTTCGGAAAAAAGGGACGTGTTCGATAAATTGTTTATGTATGTTAGTTAATTTTTCTGTCATTTGAGAACCGAATTTGATAATTTTCAACCTTATCAGGAAACGAGTGGCGTTATAAGTTCTTTGTGTCTCCGAGTGTGAGTGTGTGTCTGTCTTTGACATCGTAACTTTTTGGCGGATTTACTGATTTCAATACCTTTTTTTGTTTGAAAGCTGGCATGATGGAAGTGGTTCTTAGCTACACTTACGTTTTGTCTTTGGTTCATTGGCTTAAAAAAAGTATCTTCACGCCCATATCCCTGAAGAGGTAGGCAAAGGTACAACCAGGGCACCCACAACTAGCCGAAGCCACTAAGTCCCACAACGTGCGGTTAGCAAGCCTATCACCAACCGCTCACACATCTAATCCCGACCATTTTTTTTAAATTAGAAAATTGAAAAAAACTAATTTTCTTTTGTTGCCTAACTTGGTAATCGAACTTGGGACCTCATGAAGTCAAATCCAACACCTGGATCTCTAGACCACAGAGGCGAATTTAAATTTTAAGATTTTCTTATGTATAAAATATCGTAAAATTCCAAACCGCATTACCACCAAGTTTGGATCTGATGATAAGATCCCATGGAATTCGAGGAAAATACTGGATTGAGACGTGTACGACTGGACTGGAGTTAGATGTATATTTAGAGGACGTTACATTAGCCATTCCAAATAATACGTTATATTCTACATCGCCTCTGTGGTCTAGCAGCCAAATTACGTTACCCCACGTTACCACGTAAAATTCCAAGTCCATATAAAAACAGAAATCACGACATTTTCGTTAAAATGTTTAAATGAAAAGGAAATGAAATATAAACAGTCAAAAATTATGAAGTTACAGGGAATTCATTTTCAAATTTATGTTAAAGGAACCCTAAAACTTGATCCAACATAAAAAGAAGGGCAAGTTATACCTTATTGTTATTTGGGTCAAATAATTTATAAGAGGAGGTTCGTTTATTGTCAATAAAACAAATGATAGCCGTAATAAACTAGGTCACAGCCAATAACCTAGAAAACTCGAACGAGAAAACGACTTGTATCGGACAGAGGCCTAGTGCGAACATTATCGAAATCGAATAGTTTTGCTGTATTTGATGGAAATCTCTAAAACATTTTAAAATGGAAAATATTTCAACCGATTTTTCACCTTGTTGGTCCGAGCTCCTTTACAAAATAGGCCATCGGCCTCCCTTCCAGGCAGCTCGTAAAAGGCGATTATAGGCTTACCGTCACTTACACCGTGACATCTGAGTAGGTGGTAGAGTTTCGCAGCGACTCGGCCGGATTGGTAACACCACCTTACCTATTCCTGCCGGCATACCGTTAGAGCTTGCAGTTGAGGAGGTTCAGGATAAGGTAGCCACTAAACTTACTTTTGCTGTAGGCCTAATTACCCAGCCTCAGGCTGGCAAACACACCATGAAAACCTTTGGTGTCTCTAGGCGGCATTGTGAGCAACAGGAAATCCGTCTGCTTGTTTGACTTCCAGTATCATAAAAAAACATGCTAGGGGTGTGGTAAAATATGCTACAAAGTAAATAACGACAACTGCAAATTACTATGTACAAATATTTTAATAAGAAATACGCTTAAATGCCGTCTGAATTCGTGTTGGTTCCAAGATCCTTTAAGGTATTTGTTTTTCTAAGAAGCAGCTTGTAATAGGTAGGCATCAGTTTTTTTTTCTAATACCATGACTGTATGCGTGGGTACATTTTTGTGGTCGTCCGGATTAGTAACACCGTTTTCGTAATCGCTGGAAACATCTAGTGCCTACTCTATAATTAATAAAAGATGTAATAGTCCCCTATCTACATAATAAGGCTCTGCTAATTAGGAGCGAAATAGCAAAACTTGATGATTTTTGTGACAATTTGGTAAACAAAACTCTTTTGAGAATTTTATCGAAAATGGCTGTAACCTCCTAGGTGATATAAATACACATTCTTACGTCAAGTCCCTTCCCTGGTTGGTAAAGAGTATCGACCACAAAGTGTCACGATCCTGGCGGACCCGCCTAGCTTCTTTTTATACATGCAACTTATTAGTAAGTTTCGAAAACTCTTGACAACACCCTCGGATAAAACTCGAGTGATTTGATCATGGTACGTCAACCTATCCTTTATATTTATACAAGTACCTGTTTGTGATATTAAAAAAAAACATTACATACTACATGCACTGAATGCACATATGTCAAAATATCATTATTTTGTGTGTGTGTCTGTTTTTCTTTGTTTAGGCGAATTTCTGAAAAAGCTAAAAGTTATTTAGTTTTGGAAATTTAGCCTTATTAGATCGACTAAATGCAAGTTTCATTTTTTTTGTTAAATTCTACGCGGACGAAATCGCAAGCTACTCGTAGCATATTAGGTATCAATATTTTATTCGCCGTCCTTTCAACATGACCATACTAACTTGGCGTGCCCTTTTTCATCTTTACACCATTTCTTTGTTTTCAATCTCTCTCTCCCATCTCTCTCTTCTATCTCACTGTAGCGAAACCTATTAACTTTTACAATCGTGAGCAAAGGCCTTAATTTTCGAGTTTCCAGCTTTCTAGTAAATACCCTCGCTAGAAGCTTCCGTATCGTGTGAATTTCGTTATCTCATAAGATTAAGTACTTCGTCCGAAGCGAGCACTTGACGTTACTGACTTTGTGATTAAATTCCCGGTACGAGTTATCTTTGTAATTTAATTGGGAAATTAACTCACTAACATGTGAGGTGGTTTTGCAAATATACATTAGTGATTATAGTATTGTCTTACAAATGCGAAAGTTACATGTATCTTCACGACCGTACCCCGAAGAGGTAGGTAGAGGTACAACCAGGGCGCTCACGACTAGTCGAAGACACTAAGTTCCACAATGTAATAGGTGGCAAGCCTATCCACAAAAGGGTACGTATCTAATCCCAGACAACGTTTTAGTAGAAAATTTGGAAAACACGTAAATGCTAAACTATATATAATGTAATTAAATTTAATCTGATGTCTATACAATACAATAACTCTTTATTGTGCACCAAATACAAAGAAATTACTAATACATCAAATAAAACTTAAATAATTATAGAATACACAAAGGCGGCCTTATCACCAAATCAGCGATCACTTCCAGGCAACCCTCGAGTATGATGTAACGGAACGATGTAACAACCCTCGATGTAACGGAATACTGCGTAATGGTGCTCTTAAAAATATAAAATGCATTTAAGGGGCCATATACGCTAAAATACGTCAGCAGTTTACTGTTTTTTTTCATACAAAGCAATCATGGATCTTGCTGACAAAAATACACAAGATTAACATGAATATGCTTTACTAGACTAGTGTTTCCAAAACACGATTCATTTCACTTTGCTCGATAGAAAAAAATCAAAAAGTTAACCCTTTTTTGAAAGCTTTTGCTTTCTGTCTACTTCAATTGTGAAAATATCGACACCAGATTTAACTTAAACATAGATAAGTACTATACCTAAAAGATAAGTGTTTCAGTTTTTATACTTTTCTCAAATTACTTTTATAGTGTCAAAAATAGTGATTTGTCGCTTAAGACGTTTACTTTAGAGCGCCATTGTTCATAGTAATCATGGAACGGGGGAGCGCGGTGATTAGCTCTTCTGGCTGACTGAGTATGGGGCCTTAATTAATATTAACAAACATAAAATTAAAATTATAACAAATTATTAATATTGACAAAGTTAATCATTTTAAAAGCAAAAGGTCATCTTAAAGATCTATTTAAGTATCCCACACATAACATAAGCAAATAATTGTTTACTTTGGGATTAGATTGTCCAGGGATAATATGTTTATTACTAGCCGATTTCATCGACTAACTGCGTATCGCTTGACATTAACAGGTGCTTACACTATGTATGTATAAAATCATTTCTTCCCCATTTTCAGGGTAGTACTACTTGGCTCTCAATACTCTTTGCTTACCCCTCAAGTAAATTGGCATGAAAATAAGTATGAATTTGCATGTATAATAGACGACGTATATTTTTTATCTTCACAGAAAACACATTTTTTCTTCGTTTTGTAACCCAGTAAAACACCAACTAATCCCAAATGTCATCAGAACTCTACTACCCTTATTTTTTACTTAAGTATCGTAATAGGTTTTAAAATAAAATTTATTCACATGTATCCGCTATATTTCTTTCACAACAGCCCACACCCTCTTCTGTAAGCCTCTTGCGAATTGCGCTGTTGGAAGGGTAATCCAGCCAAAAGCCTTTTCTTTTAGAAAGTGAAATGAAAGAAATTTCTTAGCAATACATTTTTACTTAAACTTTTATTTGTATTTTTATACTGACATATTTCAGTAGGGTTGAGTCTACAACATTTTCAAGTAATATTGTAATAGGTCACTGGGACGCCTCTAAATTCAAAATTAGTATTTTTCTAAAGCTCGGCTTTCGTTATTTTTAAATGCGTATATAATTCATTTATTCATTAATCATTATTCCTGGACTGTGACTGGGTTGGGAGGGCTATACAATTTCAAGTAAACGCTTTTACATAAGTCTATATAATTTGTGAGTAAAAAAAAATGCTGATCTTATTCCACTATATGTCACGCTTAAATCAACGAAGTATGTAAATACTTATTGGCAATCGATAAATCCATCATGCCTGAGTACATTTTAAAGCCAAAAAACTTTTTGGTTGCACTCGTAGCCCCGTAAACAGATTTTATGTATGATGGAGAAGTTAATGGAGAAGTACAAGCTCTCTCCCATATAACAATTTGACATGCTTGAGTAATTCCCAATATTCTTCTTGGGCTCCCCTACTATTATTCTTGTACATTGTTCTATTCTAGACCAAAAATAAGTATTTTTTTGGCTTGTGTTACTGGCATTAGCCAAATAAAGTAATGAATAAATAAATTCAAATACCACTTTGTATATCAATAAGTATAAAACAAGAAAGTAATATTTAAAAATAAACTTCCAACAAAAATATAGATTATGTCGAAAAGTATTAGATATTTTGAGTGATATCTTATGTGCCCAGGTGAACATTCATCATACGCCTGACAAGATAATTTGTGTATAGAGGATAATATCCTCTAGAGGATATATTACATTTCGAAATTCAATGTTAGCATAAAACATACAAAAGTGACCGCTTTAAATAGAACAGTGAATACAAAAGCATGTGTATTTTCACGCCCATATCCCGGAAGAGGTAGGCACAGGCATAACCAGGGCACCTAAGACTAGGCATCACTAGAACACCCACGATTAGCCGAAGACACTAAGTCCCAAAATGTTGTAGGTGGCAACCCTATCGCCAACCGGGCATAATAATATATCCAATCCCGAGCAACATTTTTTATGTTAGAAAATTGGAAAAACCGAATTTTCTTTTTGTCGCCCGACCCGGGAATTGAACCCGGGACCTCATGCAGTCAAGTCCAATACCTGGACCGCTAGACCACGGAGGCGACCACAAAAACATGAGGATAACTAATGTTTGATATTCGTCAAATTTGATATGTTACTTTTTATTTCCAGTGTTGAGTTTCACCTATGTTTTTATTTCCCCAATCTTGAAAAATATTTAATATTTATACACTGCATTCTTTACAATAATGTATTTATGGGAAAATATTTTTTTGTTTCTATTTATAAATTTTATGAATAACTAAATTTACGGGAAAAATATTTCGGACTGTACCTCATAGACTGTTTTATCACTTTTGAGGTAGATATATAATATAAGGTATCTACACTGAAACTTAAAAAATATTTTTTTAAATAAAACACAATAAACAATCATTTATGAACATGATCCTAACCTACGTCACCTAATGGTTCATTATTTATTATCTTTACGCCCCTATACTTAAAGAGGAGCTAACGCCCGGGCATTTAGGTATATCCAAACCCAGGCAAATTATTTTTTTTAATAGAAATTTGTACAGATCATCTCCCGGTCTATTTGTCATGTTCGGTGTCAATAATTTTTGTGATAAAAAAAAGTCTTGCGAAAATATGGTTGAAATGAGAAAAAGTATTAGATACAGGCTGTTTGAGGGCAGGAAGCGAGATAAAACTTTTGAAGTTGGTAAGCGTTTACCACGGTTTCCGACAAAACTACGTGTCTAAAAAAGTTAAATGGAAAAGTTGTAGGTAATGAAAATCTACAACTTTCACGTTTACACTTTTATTTTAAATAAATATTTGTTTAACATCAATATAATTTTTTTGGATTTTCAAACTTTTCACCCACACAAAAATTAGCTTTTTAGACACAGCGTCTTATTTCAGCAAAACATTTTTCAGTTCTTTTTAATATTTTAGAGGATTTGCCCGTCTTATCGTACAAAAGATGTTAAAAATTACTTACCAGTAGACATGTTGCAGAACTTGGCACTTCGCGAATTAGTTATGAAGATGAATACAGTATCGAATACATTTATTGCTTCATATTTTTTTATGAAATTAGAAGGCGAACAATCTTACGGATTTCCTGATGGTAAGAAATTCATGCTGCGTAGAGACACTAAAGATAGTAATCATGCGTTGCCAACTTGAGGCCGAGATGTAGGCCTCGATCAAAATAAGGTAAACTTATCCTCTGAACCATTTATATAATATTTGTAAAACAACTTAAACTTCGGTATTCATAAACTAATGACTTAAAAGTGACAAAATGGAAATCATTCTTGGATGTGTGTTATGTTATTTTTTTTATATTCTTATTTTAGTTCTCGCTGCCGGGGAGTTTGTTTCGCCGTTTCTTCTCCTGACTGGCTAGGTTTGAAAAGGGTGGTAGTTTATGGTAGACATGGTTAAATTTATTTACCTTTTAAAATTGTTTGTAATTTATAATTCAAATTGAAATAAATATAAAACTATTTTTATATGAACATTAAATCATGGTGTACATAACTAAATAATTACTTTTATAAATAGTAAAATATTCGCACACCACAATGTGGTAGAATATGTTGGAAAGCTTAGCTAATTTTGTAACAACTCCAACACGCATTTTCCGCAAATAAATATATTGAAGTGAAACTTTTTAAAAATCGTTGTGATTTCAAAACCGGTGCACCGGAAAAACGACAGGTAAGAGACACAAATATGTATTAATCTCATTCTTTTGTAGTTAAGAGACACAAATATATATTCATTTCATTCTTTTGTAGGTAAGACACAAATATATATTCATCTCACTCTTTTATAGGTTAGAGACACAAATATATGTTCATCTCCTTCTTTTGTCGATTTACTGAAGTTTCACTTCTATCGTGTGTGAATCGCACACACCTTTTTTTTCTTTCTTTCTTTCTATTTTCTATTGGCGGTGATTGTGATGAGCGGTCATCACTTACACCAGATGACTCACTTGGCCATATGGATCTAGAAATAAATTATGTCTACTCAACCAGTTTTTATACAAAGTTATAGAATGTCGTAGAACATTTCGACCAGATTAGTGACACGCTTTTGCTTCTGCCAGTATAACCCAAGGTTGAGAAAAAAATGGTTATAGTTTTTTTTTAATAATGTAATTATTAAGTGTTACTGCTTATGCGCGTTTATAAGTACACGAACCCATTTTTTGTCTTAAATATAATAAAAATTAAATATAATTATAATTAAATCGCCTCTGTGGTCTAGCGGTTCAGTTGTTGGACTTGATTGCATGAGGTCCTGGGTTCCTAGGTCGGGCACCAAAACGAAAATTGGGTTTTTTAAAATTTCTAATAAAAAAAAGTTGCTCGGGATTGGATATGTGCCCGATTGGCGATAGGCTTGGCACCTATCACATTGTGGGACTTAGTGATTCGACTAGTCGTGGGTACCCTGGTTGTACCTCTGCCTATCTCTTGAAAGATATGGGCGTGAAGATACTTTTAAATTAAATTATTTAAAAATTTAAGCAGTCTTTTCAGCTTTAATTTTAAAGCCCTGATGATGCTGTAAAAATGATGCTGATGATGCTTTTCCCCGTGTTGGTCCGGGCTCCTTTGTAGAATAGACCATCTGCCTTCCTCGTAAAAGGCGAGCAAAGGCTAATCGCCACTAACACCGTGATATCTGACTAGGTGGTAGAGTTTAGCAGCGACTCGCCCGGATTGGTACCACCGCCTTACCTATTCCTGCTGCCATAACGTCATGACGTGTTCCGGTTCTGAGGGTAAGGTAGCGAGTAAACTTACTTTTGCTCGAGGCCTAACATCCCAGCCCCAGGTTGGCAACGCATCATTACCACCTTTGGTGTCTCTAGGCGGCGTGAATTTCAGGAAATCCGTCTGCTTGTTTGCCTTCCAATATCATAAAAAAACCGTTTGGCTGTAGAGTAACGAAAAATGTTAAATAAAGTGTATAGTGGATAAGTACAAGCGTTTCCTACAAAAAGATGTGTATTAAATATGTTTTGCTTTCGGGTGTGAAACCCTAAGGCGAATATCATAACGCTCCGAATGTTCCGGTTTGCGGTGATGCGAAGCTTCTGCATTGAAAAATCTCGATTCATGTACAAAAAACACACGGTATTACTCACTGTCTCCTCATCCAAGCGGCTGTATTTCAGGATTATTTTTGCATGTGGTGCGGCAGTCTGACATCTGATCCTTCTTCTTCTTCTTCTTTTATAAATATGGCTTTCGAACGTTTTTTACGACTAATTTGCCAAAGTCAAGTTAATTAATGCTTCAGTATACAGTCATTAGTCACTATGTACAAAGTCAGGTCAGGTTAGGGTCTTGAGTAAAGGGGTGGCTTCGTTACTCAAACTTATCTAGTGAGATTCGACAGCAGAGAGGAAATAGACGATATACTAATCTCTTCATGATTATTTCATTTGTGCACTTTCACTGAACAAAATTAATCTAATTTCCACCTAAATTAACCAATTTCACTCAATACAAACACGAAATTCAATAATAATAAAAAAATTACGAATTATTGACGATAGTCAGGATGGCGCCAAAAAAACTCTTACTATGAGTTTACGGCTTGTCAATTTACTATATATAGTTGTACACTTGCTACCGTCTCTGTCAATTAATGATAACTTTGAACAGCGCCTCTGTTGGCAGCTAAAATAAACAAATTTTTAGAGCAAAATTGTCATAGATTTCGAACGTAATCTATACCAACTCATGGTAAAGGCTCTGACGTTTTTTGTAACCGTCATATCGAAAACTTATTGAATTTCGTTACGCCGTTTGCTGGGATCTGATTGAATAACGACTTCAAACATCAAAAGTCTTTTCCAATATTATGTATTGTTTATGTATGAAACTGGAATCTCATACAATTTTATTAGAAGTTTATGTGTGATGGTAAAATACATTATGTAGGTCGCGTAACATTGATATGTGTCACTTTCCATGTCTTTTATTGCATTTTTACATTAGGTTTGATGTTTATGGGTTATTTTGTTTTACTTCACATAATTATTGGCTTCAGTTACTATTGAGCTACATTAGCTAGTGTGAAGGTTACTCATTAATTATATAATTGGAATTTCATTCAGTATCTTATATATAAAAGAAAGTGGTGTTAGTTACACTATTTATAACTCAAGAACGGCTGAACCGATTAGGCTGCAAATTGGTGGGGAGGTAGCTTAGAACCGGGAGAAGGACATAGGATATTTTTTATTCTGTTCAATTGTGAGACAACTGGGAAAAACAACATTTTAATTTCTCCATACAAACTGAATGGGCGGAACGAAGTTCGCGGGAACAGCTAGTAAACTTATAAATTTGTTAAGTACATCTTCATAAAGTCATGTTAGTTTCACTATTTATAGCTCAAGAACGGTTGGTCTGACATGGCTGAAAATTAATAGAAAGGTAGTTTAGAACCAGGAGACTGGTATAAGGTTCATTTTACCCCGTTCGACGACGAGAAAACTAGGTAAAAATTGTTTTAATTTTTCCCATACAAACTGATCGGGTGGAACGAAATTCGCCGAAGCAGCCAGAGTAATCATAGACGCGAAAGCGTGTGCATTAAAAGGGTTATCTATAAAAACAGATAAGACAATAAAGAATTACTTTCTATCTCGCTACCTAAACGAAATCCAGAAGAACCAAATATGTTATATGTGGCAGCGTGGCCGTATTTTTTTGGGAAAAGAGCTTGTGAGGATTGATAATGGAGGTTCGAAAGAGGTCACCGCGGTCAAATACTTCTACTTGGCTGCTAAGCGCTAACCGCATAATAGGCAATACTTAGGTACATATTACATAACAAGAGAACTATTTTTTTTCTATAGGATTTACTATTGAATGCCGCTTTCTTCGCCGTGCACATAGGCACATTATTTATCTATATATTCAATTATAACAAAGCTTCATACTACAAAACAAATAAGTAAATAGTTCACCCTAGTAAAAGTCCTTATCCTATCTCTATGTTACTTAATAGATATATTTTTAACTAGCTGCGCCCCGCGGTTTCACCCGCGTAAGTCCCAATCCCGCGGGAACTCCGGGATAAAAAGTAGCCTATATGTTATTCTGGGTCTTCAGCTACCTACATACCAAATTTCATCGTAATCGGCTTTGTAGTTTTTGCGTGAAAGAGTAACAAACATCCATACATTCATACATACAAACTTTCGCATTTATAATATTAATAGGATTTATATTTAATATTTTTTATCGATTCAAGGTATTTATGTATTATATTATATATTACATGTATCTTCAAGGTGTACAAGAAAATGGGTTACTAGCACATCTTTCGTTTAATATTTTTTGCAAATTTTAAAGAAATAAATATTCGCCACAGAAATTCTGCCTGGAATTATTTTTTTATTTCTTTAAAATTTGTAGAAATCTAACCCAAGCACAGGACAAGGTAACAGGGTAAGGGCTAAAGTACAGATGCCTTTTTGTTCTGGTCTTGTCTACTAGGATAGGTTTTTGCTAGGCAATAAATATGTAAAATTATTTTATTTCCGTGGTTTCTGAGAGAAAACATGTTACTTTTATTTGTAATAGAGTAAGAGAGAAATATTTACCTTTTATTTATTTATTCTTCAAAAAACCGCATTACTACAGCCATCTTCGAAACTTTGTGACTTTACAGAGTATTCAAGTAACTGCTCAAATAAAAAATACAACGAGACCTAAAGCGTCGGTATGTTACGAGCATTCGTAGATTACTTCACTTTTACTGCTACTTTTTATGAAGTCGCTTCAGAATAACGAGGTAGCCTGAATTAATAAGAATTAGGAATGAAGTGTATTTTATATTACTTTTTCATGTAATACTAGTTTTTTCCCTTAACTGTACTTATTTAAAAGGTTTTTGCTTTCCTACGGGAACCTTTACATAGGGACCTTTATAATTCTTCCCGTGTTGTCCCGGGCTCCTTTGCAGAATAGACTATCTGTCTTTCTGCCAGGCAGCTCGTACAAAGCGAGGAAAGGCTTACCGTCACTAGCACCGTGACATATGATTAAGTGGTAGAGTTTCGCAGCGACTCACCCGGATCTTTAACACCGCCTTACCTATTCCTGCCGCCATAACGGCATGACGTGTTACGGTTCGGAGGGTAAGTTAGCGGGTAAACTGACTTTTGCTGCTTGTTCGCCTGCTTGTTTGCCTTCCAATATCATAAAAAAACGCAACGTCGAGTTTCCAATTTGACAGGACGAACAAAAATTCTTCAGAGATTCTATACAAGAATATCATGAAATGTGTGTGTAAGATTCACTTTACCGCGGAACTTTAGTTAATCCAGTTTTACTACCTTTCATGAACGTTTCAACAAAGTGAGGTCATCGTAATTAATAAGAGTAAGAGTCTCGGCGCTGTGTTTTTTAATTTTCTCTTCTAATTTAATTTGTTTTTAATTTTTCTTCTGTGGTCTAGCGGTCCGGGTGTTGGACTTGACTGTATGAGGTCTCGGGTTCGAATCCCGGGTCGGCCAACAAAATGGAAATTGGATTTTTCCAATTTTCTAATAAAAAAATGTTAGTCGGGATTGGAAAGTCTTCGGCTAGTCGTGGGTGCCCTGGTTGTGCCTCTGCCTACCTCTTCGGGGATATGGGCGTGAAGATACGTTTTTTTCCTTTTTTCCATAATTTTAAGTATCTTCACGTCCATGTTATGAAGTGGAAGCAGAGGAATGACCAAGGGCACCCACGACTAGCCGAAGAAACTAAGCCCCACTATGTGATAGGTGGTAAGCCTATCGCCAACCGGTCATATATCCAATCTTGGGAAATGTCATTTATGTTATAAAATACAGATTTCATATTTTTTCGTTGCCCGATCTGGGGATCGAACCCAGACCTCAAGAACTCAAGTCTGATGCCGAACCGCTAGACCACAGAGGCAATTTTATCTTTTATAATAATTTCATCTTTTTATATGGACAAGTAGACGGATTTCCTGACGACTATAACTCATTGCGTGTAGACACCAAAGAAGTTTACGATGAGTTGTCATCTAGAGACTGCGAAGTATGGCAATACTTATAGCGGAATCGTATCAAGTTAGAAAAGTAACTCAGTCAGGTTGTTGCAAAACTTTGTCACCTTGATAGGAATTGAACCCAAAACCTTAGTTTCTTGATGATGATGCTCTCTGAAGTAATCTATATATATATAGGTATATATAAATCAATTGCTGTTCGTTAGTCTCGCTAAAACTCGAGAACGGCTGAACCGATTTCGATAATTTTGGTTTTGAATTATTTGTTCAAGTCCAGGGAAGGTTTAAAAGATAAGAAAAAGGAAAAAACTTGCGAGAAAACTAAGAAAAACAACATTTTACTTTTTCCCATACGAACTGAACGGGTGGAACGAAGTTCGCCGGGGCAGCTAGTATAATATAAAAATGTGAGCTTGCATACTACTTTAAAATATTTATTATTTTAATTTTATCTTGCAAGCAATTAAAATACATATGAATTACTAACCTCTACCCCTCTTATCAAAGTCGGTTTAAACAATTTTGTTTATAAGTTTAGCCGTGACTTCTGGCGCGTCTTAAATTTATATAACTCTCACAAGGGAACTTGGTTGAGATATAGAGATAAGATATTTCAACAACTTGCCGCCTATATTTCTCACCCAGTCATAAACTACCCGTACGCTAAATTTTGTTGCAATCGGTTATCACCGAATATACTTTGGTACAAACTATGACCTATTTTACCCATAAGGAGTGGAATCGTAAAACTTTTTAAGCGAATGTGTATTTTAAATTTTTGACGGACTTTGAAAAAAGTAGGTTACACGTTCGACTCCTACTTTTTTATGTATGTTTATCAATTTGCTCTGTCTATTTCAGAACTGATTTTAATTTTTATTTAAAAGAGCGTGTTTCCGAGGTGGTCCTATTACCACTTCGTCTGGATCTCATGATGGAATCCCAGCAAAATCGAGGAAAATAATTATTTTTTGTGTACGAGTACGTAGATGATTTACTTATTGAAATCGAAGTGTTTTTTTTTTGTTTTGAAGAATCTTTATCCCCATATTCCGAAAGAGGTACAACCAGAGCACCCACGACTAGCAGAAGACACTAAGTCCCACTATTTCATATGTGGCAATCCTATCGCCAACCGATCACATGTCTCGGCAACGTTACTTTTGTAAGAAAATTGAAAATACATATTTCTATTTTTATTTTGTTGCTCGGAATTCGGGACCTCAAGAAGTCAAGTCTGACGCCGAACCGTTAGACCGCAAACTTTTTATTTGTACTAAAAAAATTACACTGTTATCCTTAAGGTATTTTTTCTTTGAATCATTATTTGGATCAATAATTCACTTATGTTATTAATTAAAAAAAGTGTTAAACATTTATGTTATTAATTTCAAAAAGCCAATTTTTCTGCTCTCTAATTAAAACTATTTAAAAATCTACACCCGCGTGTTTAATAATCAAACAGTTTTTTCAATCAGTATTTTTTTTTCAGAGAAAATTATGGGACACTGAAAGATTCCCTTAATACATGGTAAATGCTAGGTGAGTCTATATCATACATGTGTGCAACTATATCATAAATTGTGGTTTTCATTTGGCATATTCCAATAAAGTCTGCGTTTCTGAAAGTGATGGAAAAGAGAAAGAAAGCAGTCCATAACTACAATGTGTGCGGTAATCTTTCTCGGAATTGTTGTTATTTTAGCTATATGGAGAGTTCTTCTATTTGTATCAACAGTTGCTTGTGTTGTTTTTAGTCACATCAGAGATAGATGAGCTTAAGTCAAAAGTTAAGCAGTTCATTTGTTTGTCGGAACGAAGTTCCTTACGGCAGGCTTGGAGGAGATAGGGTTTTTGCTGCGCGGCCGAACTGAAAAATATGTGATAGTAAAAACCGTAGGAAAAAATAGGTGTAATAAAACCGTCAAATGAGACGTGCGTAGGTGCGACAGTCGTATACACAAGCGAGTAGTGTATAATACCTTTATCTCTTTCTCTCGCTCCACTCCGCCAATGCATAGTACATATAATTCATGAGAAATGGCCGATTCTATATTAGCCGAAGGAACTTCGTTACTACCTGGTATCCCGCGACACCATTATCTTTTTTCTTTGTATGTTTGTTACGCGATTACTAGGTCAATAATAAGCCGATTTTAGTGATTCTTTTTACAAAGATCAGAAGATCTTTTAGAAGAACCACTGATTAATGGCTTTATTTTGCGCTATGGGAATGTAAGCGTTCCCATTCTTCTTCTTTTTCTTTTATGGCTTTTACAACTACCATGCGTAGTTTGATTTCGCCAATGTCTACGTGTTGGATAAAGCACGGTACAATATATAATTACTACAAGAATCTTGAGTGTTCAGTTGTTCCCATCATTATAGAGCTTACATTTCAGGTACCTAATACGTCTCAGTCAAAATTCAAACATAATCAAAAGGTCGTTACACAACCCGTTTAATTAAGTTGGTTAATTTTTGTACTGATTCTAATTAGTTCCGTTTGTATTCACGTCGAAGCCTTCTATTTTGCTTACTTAGTTAAAGGCTTTGCAACTTTATTAATTAACGTGAACTGTTTAGCGTTTACCAACAGAATTGGCCTTTCCACAAACATTTACGTTTTGAATGTTTTTAAACCTGATTGAATTATTCTAAAGGCTTTTTCTTTGCAGAATAGACCATCTAACTTCCTACCACGTAGATAATAAAAGGCGACCATAGGCTTACTGTTACCAACACCGTGATATATGACTAGATCATTTTGCAACGACTCATAACTACCACCGCCCTTACCTAGTCAAAACTTACCATGGACGTTTTCAGGTTAACCTAACAGCCCGGCTTCAGGCTGGCAGTACATCGTTACCATCTGTAGTGTGTTTAAATGGCGTGAATTTCTTACCAACATAAAATCTGTCTGCTTGTTTGCCGTATAATGTTAAAAAATGCAACATTTTTAATGTTTTAATATTGATTGAATGGTGTTTACTGAAAGAAAAATAAAAGAGTTCCCTGCTATAGATTTAAATTGTTTATTAAAAGTAGAACGAAATAAAAGATTTTCTTACAAACTCACTTTGTAGTTGTAAGAGAAGGAAAATGAATGATGAAATGAATGAAAAGGATGATGTAAACTTCAAAAAACCGACTTCAATTATATATTTGATTGCTACGTCACGACATGATAATTCTTTTTTTTGGAAAAAGATAGTTATGTAATGATTCCGAGATGGTCTCACATAAACTTTATCAACACCCCACTTGTAGTTTTTTACCGATTTCTACAAAAAGAGGAAATGATATGTTCGTTTCTTTTACTTTTTAATGTAGGTATGTTAATAAATTTCTTCATATTTTAATCAATATCTTCATATTTTGCAAACCAATTCCAAAAATATTTTTTTTATTTAAAAGGCAGTATGTACTTTTGAGGTAGCCCCGTCGCCACCAACTTATAATCTGAATTGAAACAAGCCTTTATGCTTTCTGTTCTTTGAGTTCTTCGACAAAATTGGCGAAGGACGTGACAAGTGGTTTTGTTTCCCGTGTTCGGACTATATTCGTGATCTGATCGCGGAGGTTGGTGGTGGGAACTTTCAGGGTGGATGGTGGAAGAGGAGCCTAAACTCAGGACCTCTAGTGAGGTTAAGAAGCCCGATATCATTGCCAGGAGAGAGGGTACTGGTATAATTGTAGATGCGCAGGTTGTCTCGGGCCAGCGCTCGCTTGATGAGTCTCATCGGTCCAAGCGTCGTAAGTACGGCGGGGACGATGAGCTTGTTGGGCTTGCGACAGGTAGACTGGGGCTCCCTAAGGAGCGTGTTCAATGTACTTCATGTACGATATCTTGGCGTGGTGTGTGGAGTGGTGCTTCCGTCAGGGAGTTGAAATCACTTTTGGGGCTGAAGAGCTTTACACTCGCTGTAAATCCAGCTTTGGTGTTGAGAGGCTCATGAACATGAACTGGACACGGTTCAACCAGATGACGACCGTTACCAGGAGGTCGTCAGGCGTATAATCCGAGGCCCGCGTGAGGGTGTGTGTCGCCCAGTTTATTGGTAAGTACCAATTAATCAGTCTTTCCCTTGCAGGTTCTACCAAGCACATCCGCATATCATCAATCTGCACAATGTCACTTGTTGGTTACGGGAGGTTTATAGGGAACGTGGGTGCTCTCATTTAACTCCATGATGATTAATACCGGCTCTGTCCGGGTCACTACGATCGAACGCATTGTGGGGTTTGTCGTATGATCCCAATGGGTGATGCAACATAGGGTTGTCACATTCTGTGTTATTTGGAGGATTATTTGCCTCAACAGTTACACTGCTTACGCGGAATTAGCAAAATAAAGGCTTATTTCACATATATTATAATGGATTTCCGCAAAGTAACGCCTGATTTAATAAAATAAAAAAAATAACTTTGGGGATGATGATGGGTACCAGCGAAATCAAGAAAAATAATTAATTCGACCGCCTCGTTGGTCGAGGAGCTAGCGTACTGTAACACTTGATCGTGTTATCTTATTTTACATACATACATACACACATACATATCTTCACGCCAAGTCCCTTACGGGGTAGGCAGAGAGTATCGAGTGCCAGACCTAACGATCCTGACAAACCTGTCTTGCTTCTTTCATAATATTCATTACCCTTTTCATACAAACACGCCGGTTTTGGAGACTCTTGACACCACCCTCGGATAATGTCCGATTGATCTGATCGTGAAATGTCAGCCTTGGTCTCCCCGGGTTCCTACATCCATCCGCATTATTATTTTTATAATTAAAAAAATGCTTTAACTCGAATGATTTATATTTTATAAAATCTTTTTGTACTTACTTCCTTTTACGTTTCCTATTTCTGTCTAACAAAATTCTTATATATTTTCATCAACAACATCAACATTAATAAGACAAGTACTTTGCTTACGTTGGGATAATATTAATTTGTTCAATTTGTCTAAGGATATTTATTTATTGAATGCGAAATTTCATTAAATATGAAGGCGAACAAGATAATTAGTTTGATAAAAGTCTTTTATATTTGGTCTTCTTTAATAATTAACTTATACATTTGACGTTAAAAACATAATGGAACCCTCATTATGATGATACAAAACTTATAATAAAATATGAGTAATTAATTATAAATGAAATCATTAAAAACATTTAAAAAAAACTTGATTCCCCGTGTCGGTACGGGTTTCGTCGCAAAATAGACCATCTGCCTTTCTGTCAGGCAGCTCTTAAAAGGCGAGCATAGGCTTATTATCACTAACTCTATGACATCCTACTAGGTGGTAGAGTTCCGAAGCAACTCGTCCAGATTGGTACCACCGTCTTATCTATTCTTGCCGCCATAACGTCAATGCTTGCCGTTGATGTGTTAAGGTTCGGAGGGTAATGTAGCCGGTAAACTTAATTTTGCTTTAGGCCTAAGATCCCGGCATCAAGTTGGCGTTGCACCATTATCATCTTTGGTTTTCTCTAAGCGACGTGAATTTCTTACCCTCAGGAAATACGTCTGCTTGCTAACTTTTCGTTATCATAAAATAATAAAATAAAATAAAAACAAAAAAATTACACGTTTATGGGATACTAGCTGACCCAACAGATATTCTGTCTTAACTATAAATTTAGAATTAAATTTATAATATGAAAAAAAAAGTTTTTTTATATTTTTCATAAGAACCTTTTCCTGACCATAATAACTATACATAACAAAAAAAAGAATTAGCGAAATCGTTCCATTCGTGAATTACAAATTTTTATATAAAACTTTAAATTCTAGAAAAATCATTTTTTTTGCTATTAAAAAAACAACGTACACATTTAGCGAAACAAATATAATACACATACACACAACAACACATACAACAACACATAACAACAACACAACACAATACACAACAATTAATGTAAAATATACATAAAATAGGGTTTTTTCGGTATCAAGTTAAAGCTTTGTATCGAATGTTTGGTCCATTTAATTATATGTTCCTATTTCTATGCATTTAATCACAGACTAGTAAGAGAACTACATATTTTAATAGACATTTGACAAATGTCAACATCTGTAAATACTTGTCAAAGCAAAAAATAAAACATTATTTTGACATTAGTATAATAAAATATGTTAATATGTATTTTAAAATAAAAAGGTTAAGAAAATCTGCAATACTAACTTTGAAGAACAAGATAATATTATTACAAAGACTTATCGTCAAATTTCCACAAACTGTCAAATATAACCTATTAAATCGAATTAACTTAAAATTAGTTATTTCGAGGAAAACTTCAAAAATTCCAATTTATGTTTACATTTTTGTAAATAGAAATATTGTGAATACAGTTGTCAGTTCTCACGCAAACATACGTAGATGTCCTTACTTTTACTTTGTTGGTACCTTTTTTTGAAAAACTAAAATGTTATCTATAGCTAACTTCATCATGTCGGTTTTTCGTGACGGTGTGCGCGCGCATCGTAAAAATTTACCCTCATAATTTTTTCCTAACCCGCCAAAAGAAGTATAACTTCAAAAATATATTACTACTTATATTTTTTATGGATATATCAGCTAGTATCCTAGAAACTTTTAAGTATTTTTTTTTAATAACTTTAATGATTTCACTTATAAGTATTCATATTTTATTATGATGCAAGTTTTGTTATTATTAAACCTCCGGTACTGGAGTTTGGATGTACTTGGATGTTTTTAACGTTAAATGAATAATTTAATTATTACAGAAGACCTAATGTAATAAAATGTAAAAAAAACTTATCAAACTAAATTATCTAATTATCTTATTACGATTTCTCAAATATAAAACCCCCTTATTTTATAAAGTCGGTTAAAGAAGCAAGGGCTCAGCCTAGTAATGCAAGAAGTTTATGATATTATTCGCATATATAAAGAAATTTTAGTTGCCATACTGACTTCACTCTGTGAAACAATCGAGTGCACACTCATCGAACACTAGTGTGTATGTGTGATCTTGAGGTCACGCACACAAAAACAATCTGCGTATGCGCGCATAACAACAACTACTTGTGTACTTTTGTATAATTATTTTAGTCTTAAAGTTTATGTACATTTTTGTGTAAAATAAATGATAAAATAAATAAAATAAACAACCAGAGCCGAACAGATTTCGATAAGCATGTAATCTGATAATAATTCACGTCTAAAAATATAGAAGGCGCGTCACTTTAACTTGTAGTTGAGGCGCCGACCTTGTTCATACGTATACACGGTGTGCATGTGTGCGTGAGACGGCTTTTGTCGAGCGGCCGCGACCTGTGTACAGCTAGCAGAAATTTTATTTTAACCTACTTAAAAAAATATTTTTTTATTATTAATTTATTTTAAGTAGATTTTGATTTAATTATAATTGATATAGTAGCTAATTAGATAAAAAAAATGTTATTACATCAAATTCAAAAACAATTTTGTCACTATACTATTTCAGAACCCCAAGCGAATAAGATGCGTTATAGACGCGCCTGTGCATACATTTCTAAACGAATGGTTCTGATTTCAATTATGATTTTTTTGTTTTGTTGGGTGACATTGAGTTTTAACTGCGCTTAAACAGCATTAAATCTAGTCTTAAATCGTTCAAAAAATTAGTATTTCTTTAAATTTAGGAAAGATTTATATTAGCGCTTAAAAGTTTATATATCAACTGTATTTACAGCAAGGGTTTTTATTAATGTAAGTAGTTATTCGAATAAAATTTTTGATAACACTCATTATAGAAAAGACAATTATACACTCACTTTCTAATAACTGATTACATAAAACTTTTGCAGATAATTACTGCACTCGTATTAATGAGTGTTATCACAACATTAAAAGAAATAAATTTTGAAATTGAAATGCTTGAACTTTACGCAATAATTTAAAATAATTTGCCGTGTAAGTCAACAGCCGCGTATTTAATTTAAGATTATATCACACCACACAAGTGGTACTTGTGCACGTCACAAAAAATATTATGAAACTACCACCAGGTTGGAATCGCGGCCTCACATTGACAAGGTCTAGCGAAAGAAACACAGTGGGCTGTATTATCAAGTATAACTCAAATGAGCTAAACCAATCTTCATAGCTTC
>NJDD01000407.1:44432-56353 GCA_002245505.1 Calephelis nemesis
AATGTTAATAATGTATCTCAATGTAATGGATTTCAAGCAATCTAGATAGCTGCGTATCCGCCGGCCTATCCGATACATAATTTCCATATTTATCCAGTCCACAGATATGTTATTAGCAAGCGATAACATAAAAATGGATCAAAATGTCAATCTTGGACAGCGAGTTTTGGATTAGAATTGATTATTAATATTGGCCGTCAGAGGTTAGACTCAATGAAATAAAAATAATGATGAATTACTAAAATCGCTATACTTATATTGTAAAAATATATAAACATATCGGATTGAGAACCTTATCCAGTTCTTCGTCGGATGAAAATTGTACCCAAAGTTACAAAACTTTTTTTCTTTACATTAGATATGTTTTACTTCATTACCATTCGCTTAAAAATAATACGTCTTATATTAACTAAAATGTAGGAATTCGAATTAAAAATCCCTGTTAAAATAAGAAATTTTAATAAACAAGTTTTAAATATACCAATTTAACTAACACAATTCTTTATGGTACAACAATGTGAAGAAAGTCTTACAAATAACTTTGATAACAAAATATACACAAAAAGCGGTTTTTCATAAAATACCTATTTACCTAATACATTATCACTAATTTCTTCTTCCTTTTTAATTTGAAACACACTACTAATAGCAGGTTTTTCTTCATAATCAACCTCAGTATCTTGGCCATTTATTTCTGTTTTAATATTACTTTCTAATTCATTTTTTTCTGTTTTAATTTCTATAAATTCCGTGTCTTCGTTATTTTTTTCTGTATGATCACTATGTGTATCTTTAGATGCTGATAAAACTCTTTCTTCGTGCAAAAACCTCGAAACTGTGCGTTCGGAGACTCCTGTGGCTTTAGCGGTCCTTCGTAGTACGTTAGCTAAAGGAGACAAATCGCAATTATCTGAATAATTAATCTGTCTCATTATATTATATTCTTCTTTCAAAAAATAATACACTCTTACTATCATTTCTCGACCCTGAAAAATAAGAAATAACAAAATGATTAAGGTAATAAGACATAAATTAGAAATTTGTTACACAATTTTTTTTAAATAGGAACCAATCTTAATATCGTAAATTTTAAACTTGTAATATCGCATTAAAAATATCCTAGCAAATTACCTACCTCAGTACCAATAACTTTTCGTTTTGATTTATTATCCATGCTGACCTTACTTTCAACTACTTAGCCGCAGTATATCGAGAATAGCTGTACGACCGCCTCTGACAATGATTCTCTTACGACTGCGGAATTTGGCTCTCCCCGACCCCCGCGGCACGCACCTCTACATACACGTCACCCCTCTGTGAACGCACACATTCAAAGTCTACGTGTATTACTCACCCAGCAACCAGTATAATAATTATTAAGGTCCGCTACATACATTCCAAATACTTTATGCGAAAATATCGAAATGTGGTTTCGAACGCAACTAATTAATCTACAGCATCATCCAGACGGTTGTGATTACGCCTTCCACAAAGGTGACCTTGGTGGAAATGTTGTTCGAAACATATTAAAATTTAGATTAAATCTATGTTCCACACGGATGCAAACCAATGTTTTAACTCGCGTGGAAACCCTATAAACAAATACAAAGACTTGCAATACACATCAGTACCTACATACCTACCTAATTTTAATGAATTTGCAAATGCAAAATTTTGTTTAAATTTTTTAACACTGATTAACTTAGAAATTACATTAGAATTAAATTCAATTAGAAACCTAATAAACCAAATATCTACAAAGAAGGTCACGAATCTCTCACATAAGAATGTCAATTATTTTCAGTACCTAAAGAATTTGTATGGATTTGTTATTGACAAAATTTCTAGTTGATTTTTTGGAACGAAAACGAAAAGACGTATGTGCGAACCTAAAATCTGACAACCTGAAATCATTGAATCAAACGAACTGGCTTCTGTCTAGGTCTACTCGTGTATTAAAGTATTTTAGTTTTTATTTGAACTCGCTGTAATATATTTATACACAGCAATATATAGGTTATGCCGTTCTTCAATGTGTATTTCATGGTAAACTCGATTAAAATGAGTTTAGTCATTTTACCATGAATAAGAAACAGTCTTTCTCATTTAAGTTAATTTCATAAAAAAATAAAGAAAGAAAGAAAAAGAGGTATTGTAAGAAAGTGTTGGTCTAAAAATTATAAAAGGTATTTTCCACTGGTTCGGTCATGGGAAAAGGATGACAGATGAAACATTGACTAAGCAGACATAAAATTTTAATTTGAGTAATGTAGGTAGACCTAGGGAGACCAAGGTATTATGAAAAGACTCCGATACGAGCGTGTTATAATGATAATGAATGTGGAGGATGTCAGGCAGGTCTGCAAGGATCGTGTGATTTGGCACTCGAAAGACTCTGCCTACCACCTAAGGGGTTTGGCGTGAAGACAAAGACAAAGACAAACTTACCCATCTAACCTCTTACGAGCTGCCTGGAATAGAAGCAGGTGGTCTATTCTAAACAGCAGACATCGACCGACACGGAGGGTAAACGCTTGCTTAAAACTCCATTATAAAATGAAGCAGATCCCAGTTATTCTTACCCAATCGCTGTAATCACAGAGTAGCCGGTAGACTTGCATAACAGGCTACGCCTGCTATAGGTCAGCGATGCACCTATAACAATAATGTCTGTAGGCCTGTCTTTTACCATAGGACAGCCACATGCGTCTCCACCGTCTCATCACAAAAAGAGTACCACCAAATACCGACGTTGAAATGAATAAATCATAATTCAAAATCCATCGTAAAAAGCCTCTCATTTTAAACACGAAAGTTATGGCTACGTCGACGCTATAAATATTTGAATAGGCACACAACTTTCCTATTGGTAAATGTTATTGATTTATCAAAGCTGAAATGAAATGTTTTTGTCGATATTTATGTAAACGGTAAGTAAAACATTCATAGAGAATAGTGTTGCCAAGCGTTCGGATTGAACCATACAAAGACTTTTTTATGCTTTTCCATAGTTTCTATACTTCTTGTCGCCGGTACCAGGTAGAATGCCCTCCGAGACACAACTAATCAATTTCACTTGTACTTTCCAACAATATGTTTTTAATATTACATTTTAGCCAAACGGTTTTACTATTTAAACATAATCAGGGCTATAACTGAAGCTTTTCTTAAAAAAAACCGGTTGGTCAAAAATGTACTGTGGAAAATACAATCATTAAATGTAGTCCGACTTAGGTTAAAACCCGAATACAAATATGATAAAATTCTATAAAAGTCTAGATCTACATACCCAATCCTTAAGGGTTTAGGGTATTTTTCCTATTATCCAAACATCCAGGCTAACAGTCTAACAATGTCAGGTTCGGATAAAATCGGACAAAGTTAGTCTGAACGCGTTTTGAATTAGAATTTAAATACGTTTTTGATAAATATTGTCCTGTCTTGGTCCGGCTCCTACGTGTAAAATAGACCAACTGCCGTCCTGAGTAGCAGCTTGTAAGAGGCGCGCAAAGGCCAAACGGGTCACTAACAAATAGACCACTTGTGGCAGTACTCTGCCACTAGCTGCACTGCAGCAACTTGCCCAGGTAGGGATCCACCGCCTTACCTATTCCTACCGCCATATCGATAATATTATGTTCCGGTCCGAAGAGTAGTGTAGCCGGTACACTTGCTCAATTTGCCTATCACTCTACAACATCTATAATGCTTATAGGCTGCAGACATCTTTTAGCATCAGGGGAGGCGATTGCTTGTACGGTATCTTTTGTTTTAAAAATGATGATAAAAGAACCTGTGTAGTGGACGATAAATGCCCGGTTAGCGATAGGTTTGCCATGTTTGTATGTGTATTTATGTCCCGCTGTAGATTTCAAACGACTGAACTAATTTCAATGAAATTTTATCGTCTCTCATAAGTTTACATATAAAAATGTTTCCGCGGTAGTGTAAATAACTTTAATAAGAAGGAGAAGCCGCGGGACACTGCCAGTTATAAGCATCTTCACGCCCATATCCCCGAAGCGGTAGGCAGAGGCAAAACCAGGGCACCCACGACTAGCCGAAGATACTAAGTCCCACAATGTGATAGGTGGCAAGCCTATCGCCAGCCGGGCACATTTCCAATCCTGACCAAAAAATTTTTTTTATTACAAAATTGGAAAAATCTAATTTTCTTTTTGTTGGCCGACCCGGGATTCTAACCCGGGACCTCATGCAGTTAAGTCCAACTCCCGGACCGCTAGACCACAAAAGCAACTCGCTTTATTTGTAATATTGATAAGTGAACTTAATTACTTTTAATCAAGCAATCACAATTTTACAGTTTATTATGAAAACCAGTGGGATTCATGGAAACACTCGCTATCAAAATATTTATGATTATTAAATGGATTCTGAAAACCGTTAAAGCTTCAACAAATATATTTCCCCCAATAAACCAAAGCTTTTAAGCCGTGACCATTTACGTATGGACATATTTCATACAAACATGACATTACTTTGGTCAGGAAAACAACATAATTTCTGATTTTTTTTAAATATCTTCATGCCCATATCCCCGAAGAGGTAGGCAGAGGCACAACTAGGGCATTCACGACTAGCCGAAGACAATAAGTCCCCAAATGTTATAGGTGGCAAGCCTATCGCCAGCCGGGCACAAATCCAATCACGAGCAACATTATTTTTGAAGTGAAAACTTCTTAAGCGGGGTTGCGCACTTTTTTGGAATGGGTAAAAACTTCTGAATTCGCGTCAGATCGTCAGAATGTAAGACGGCGCACTGCGCATGTGCGAATAAGACGGCGCGAGATCTAAAATAAAACGTAGATTCATTGCTGTTTTTGTATTGCTTAGATATTTCCGAAGAGTATAGGATGCGCAATGGATAATACGCCGCAATATACCTACCATTACATTCTCAAAAGACAACATGATAGCAGATACGTATAGTATCAACAGACATTGCCCTATTTGTTCCATCTTGAAAATACGCTTTATGTATAGACAAGCAATGTTCGTTATACAGATAATATGACGATGCTCCTAGCCGTCACGTAGTCTTAGTAAGCCAAACGCAGATTATTGATATGAAAATAATATTTGTGCATAAATGATAGTACTTCCATACTGATAATTAAAACAACTCGTGCAAAATTATTCTCTAACCATTTCAAAATATCAAAAATGCACAACGTTAATATTCAAGTTTTCACTTATGCCGGCACTCCCGGAGTGCGACCCGTCGTTTTTATTTTTTTGGCGACACTTCTACGTCATTTTTCTATTAAATATCTTGTTTTAAAAGTGAATAAAGAGGTTCATGGAGTTCTTAAAATTTGTGCAAATTTACCCAGACCACGAGAAAAGTACCAAAATTGAATTGTAATAGATTAGTCAGTTTACCAACTTGAAATCCACTTGAAGCTCAAACTTCGTGCCATCGAGATAATTGGTATTCAGTTTCCGAAATTAAAAGTTGTTGAAGAAGGCTGTTGACTGGGCTTTAGTAAACATTGGCTACTTGTAGGGTTGCCAGGCGTCATTATAAAGCTGGACACTCCTGTGTCCAGCATTATTCGGACGCCTTGAAATATTTTAACAGCAATAGAAAACTCCTCTCCTCTGTCACCTCTGTGATCTAGCGGTTCAGTTGTTGGACTTGACTGCATGAGGTTCCGGGTTCGAATCCTGGGTCGGGCAACAAAAAGAAAATTGGGTTTTTCCAGTTTTCTAATAAAAAAAATGTTGTTCGGGATAGGATATGTGGCCGGCTGACGAGAGGCTTGCCACCTGTCACATTGTGGACTTAGTATCTTCGGCTAGTCGTGGGTGCCCTGGTTGTGTCTCTGCTTTCGAGGATATGGGCGTTTAATATAAAACTAACATTTCATGACAAAATCTTTTTTACAACCCTAACTACATGGTTGTCAACTCTTCATAAACTACATTATTTGTATTTTTCATAAGAAGATAAATAAAAACCTGGTTTTCCTGATAATAAAAAAACAACTGCAATAATACGGCTTAGTACAAACATCAAAACAAAGTAGTAAACGTCTTTGTGGTGTAGCGGTCTTGTAATGATATATTACTATGAGAGGAGGTAGTCCACTTTGAGCACCCAATATTTCGGCACCTAGCCTAGTCCACTTTGAGCACCAATTGGTATTTTTGGCAGGTGCGCAAAGTGGACACCAATTTATTTTTGCATTTGTGTCCACTTTCAGTACCTATAATACAGGAGGCTATTGCTGGCCGCCAATGGTTCTTCGACAAGATGAAATTAAATGAAACACATCGATAAAAGTCACGTAAATGTATATTAATTTGAAAATATACTTTTAAACACAAGATATATTAATAATATATATATGAAGTTGAAAAAATAATAAAAATCTCTGTAAAATATATTAACATAAGTTTGTCATAAAACTTTTTTACTTTTTATTAACCACCTTTGTTGCGTAATCAGTTTTGGTGAAATCTTACCTAATTGTAACTCTTTCTATATTTATTAAATATATGAATATGACTATTATATGCAGGAAACATCATATTTATTGCACAATCAGCCTTATTTAAATCTTAAATATTATAAATTACAAACCCAACACATATCACATTTCTTGCAAAGTCGGTCTTATTTAAATTTCAATAACTAAGCTTTCTGACTATTATAAGTTTTCTTTATTATAAAAACATTGCTATTGTTTTAAGAGTGCTACAAGAAAATTGCAAACATTAAGTTGAAATTTGCGCAAAAACTGGCACATCGAAATCCCAAAAAAATGCCTAAATAAAAAACAAATTGATATTCAGTATAATAGAGGAATACAAAAGTGGCCTTATTTCCCTTGGCCACTGCATTGAAAAACTGCGATTTTAATACTAAATTATTTTATTTTTCTTTATATTAATTAAAGCTATTAATAACAAAATACGTACGCAATCACTAGACAGTAGCAAAAGAAATTTATAAAGACATTTAAAAATAGTTAGTGTGTACTAAGTATGACGTAAGCGGTAAGACTGATTTTTTTTCAATAAATATCATCCTTTGTTTCTATCACTAAGATCTGTCATTTACCAATACGAGAAACCATGCGATTTTTTTTCTGTTGATGCTTTCTTTCTTGAGTATAAAGTATAAGATTATGAGCAAGGAAGAAAGCTTAGTTATTGAAATTGAAATAAGACCGACTTTGCAAGAAATGTGATATGTGTAAAAACGGGTTGTAATTTATAATATTTAAGATTTAAATAAGGCTGATTGTGCAATAAATATGATGTTTCCTGTATATAATAGTCATATTCATATATTTAATTAATATAGAAAGAGTTACAATTAGGTAAGATTTCACCAAAACTGATTACGCAACAAAGGTGGTTAAGAAAAAGTAAAAAAGTTTTATGACAAACTTAGGTTAATATATTTTACAGAGATTTTTATTATTTTTTCAACTTCATATATATTGTATTAATATATTTTGTGTTTACAAAAGTACATTTTCAAATTAATATACATTTAAGTGACTTTTATCGATATGTTTCATTTAATTTCATCTTATCGAAGAACCATTGGCGGCCAGTAATAGCCTCCTGTATTATAGGTGATGAAAGTGGACACAAATGGAAAAATAAATTGGTGTCCACTTTGCGCACCTGCCAAAAATACCAATTGGTGCTCAAAGTGGACTATGCTAGGTGCCGAATGTTCAGGTGCCGAAATATTGGGTGCTCAAAGTGGACTACCTTTACGAGAGTTATTAACATGTTATTTACTAATAGAAATAAAATATTAATTAATAAAAAAATGCATAATTAACAGTAACTCTACCTTATAAAAAAGGGGGTCTCCCTTTGCCATTTTCTGGGTGGTGGTTATTCGTCATCACGTACCATCAAGTGTTGCTCCTCCTCTTCCTCCAAAACAAAACATACCAGTCAAAGACACTAAATATTTTTGCAAGTCACTACAAAGCACTCTACTAGTTCCTTCTACATGATTCTCATCATCATCATATGGAGTACGTCCATTGCTGGACATAGGCCTCCCCCAAAGAGCGCCACAAGTCACGGCCACCAGCCGCTTGTAACCAGCGACTCCCCGCGACTTTGACCAGATCATCAGTCCACCAGGTCGTCCAACACTACGTCCTCCGGTGCGGGGCCGCCACTCGAGAACCTTTCTTCCCCAGCGGTTGTCGGTTCCTGTGGCCTGCCCATTGCCACTTCAGCTTGCTAACTCTCTGAACTATGTCGGTTACTCTAGTTCTCTTGCGGATTCTACATTTTGCAAATCTCATGCTGAACAATAATTAATTCGAAAACCATTTCATTAACTAATCAGTAGCTGTAAAATCCCTACCATTTCCTGGACGGCGGTAATCACCTACTGTTACTAATATGTGCCTCTTTTTTTATAAATAAACCAAACTAGTGAAAGATACTAGACTTGGACCCAAAAGAAGGTGATTTTCCTGATGGAAAGCGATATAATTAACTAGCGGTATTCCCAAACAATTATGACTTGGGGATCTTCAAGAAAAGAGCGTACTCATTCCTTAAAGGTCGGCAACGCATTTGTGATACTCCTGGTGTTGCATATGCCCGTGGGCGGCTTTGATCACTTTCCATCAGGTGACTCACTTGCTCGTTTGCCTCCTCTTATATATATAAAAAAAACAAACAATTAACTGATGCTACGCCATATTATGCCTTGGATCTTACTTCACCTGTGAGAGTCGTGATGAGTGTGATAAGAGAAACTTACAGGCCGATCTGCGGATAAGATGGTAGTAAAGTTAAATGTTCCTCAACCTTTATTAAAAGCTATAAATAAATAAATATCCCTGAACAAGTTACACAAATTGAATCTAACCCCAAAGTAAGCAAATTATATGCTTGTGTTATGGGTGTGAATCAACGATTCTAATACATAGAAATTCTTAAATAGATACCAGAATAAATTTAATAAACTCCCAGACCCAGAAATGCAAACATCTAAATGTTCATCACACAAACTCTTGCCCACGTCGGAAATCGAACCCGAGCCTCGCGGTTGCTCGATGTAGTTAGGCATGTACTTACGCCAGCCACTCGACCAACGAGGCAGTTAGGTTTAATATTATACAGGTGGGCAACTATATTATGCATTCTGGCATCTATTTTGCATGATCCAATAAAGGCTGGGAGTCTGTAAAAATGGAGGGAACGTATAGGGCTATTTTATTTTTTGAATTGTAAAACCATATTGAATCTTAAAATAATCTTATTGTAGCTTATCTTTTTTAATCGCCTCTGTGGTCTAGCGGTCCGGCGATGAACTTGATTTCTTGAGGTCCCGGGTTCGATCTTAAGGTCGGGTAACAAAAAACGAGTACTTTAATTTATTTTTATAAAAACAATTTTGACCATTTATCATCCAATCCAATGTGTCCTTGGCGAGAGTCTGGCCATCTCTCTGGATTTAGTGTCTTCGGCTAGTCGTGGGTGCCCTGGTTGTGCCTCTGTCTATATATTCGGGGATATGGGCATAAAGTTTTTTTTTTAATTGTCATTTAAAGAAGTACATGTTCTGACAGGAAGAATACACCTGGCCTATAGACTACCCGTGGTAGATTCCTATGCAACAACTTGCTCAGGTTTGGATTATCCGTCTTGCTTATTCTTTACGTTATAGTGACTGTATTTGGTATTGTCGTTTTCCGGTAACTTTTACCTTACTTTACAGAAAAAGAGAAATGTAAGTTCAACGTGTCCGACCGACCGATTTTGATGCAGATTTTGTTGTTTGAAAGCTGACGTGCTCGAGATGGTTCTTAGCTACTTTACATACATGTTTTAACTGGGTTATCGATTTTTAAAAACAGGTAGGCAGAGGCACAACCAGGGCACCCACGACTTACCGAAGATACTAAGTCCCATAGTGTGATAGGTGGCAAGCCTATCGCCAACCGGGCACGTTTCCAATCCCGACCAACAATTTTTTTATTAGAAAATTGGAAAAATCCATTTTTTTTTGTTGGCCGACCTGGGATTCGAACCCTAGACCTCGTGCAGTCAAGTCCAACACCCGGACCGCTCGACCACAGAGGCGATTTATGTTTTAAGATACTTAATAAGCAAGCAGTCGTCTTTAGACACCCTAAATTTTATTGTTGCGTCGCTCTTTTATACGAGTATTTCGGATCTTAAAGCAAGGTCATGTGCGTAGATAAACTATTGCACCACCCTCGTATGACACGGTATATATTCGTAGCGGTATACCTGCCGCTGAATTATCCTATCGCTCATAGGATAACTCAGCGCTGATATGCCTTGTATCGCTGAGTACCAATTAGGATCAGCTGTTGCAAAAGCAATCTATTACTTGGTTGACAGCACTAGTGGAATAATCCAGTTATCAAACTTCATATATTACCATCATCGTGCGATCGACTCACCACCAAGGCTTGAAACCGCAGTACAGGTTCTGCATCTGTATTTTGCGGTTTTTTCATTTCGATACCTGAATACCGGTTCCAGTGTGAGTACGGTACATCGCATACCGGTACCGACCCGATACCGAAATCTAACAAGTACCAGTACTAATACCGATTAATCCAATTAAGGTACCCATTAAATAAAAGTGCGACGTCGCTAATTTCCCTTTTCAGGTATCGGTATTATTTTAATCTCTTATGAAGGAAAAGAGATATTTTCAGTTGAAGAAGTAATGCAACGTAATATGTTTTCTTGTATCGATATTATTGAACCAGTACCGGTATAAAAACCCTTAAAGCAATAGTACCGGTACTAAGTCTGGTACCGGTACAAACAGTACAGGTAGGTAGGCTTATGGTATCGGTATTGCTTCAAGGGCATTACTACCGGTTCTCCAAAATACCAAGTTTACTCATATACAAGCCCAACGACAACAAAATTATTTTAATTTCCCAAGAAAAGCTAACATATTACAAAATATTTGCCCGTGTTGGTCCGGGCTCCTTTGCAGAATACACAATCTGCCTTTCTTGCCAGGCAGCTCGTAAAAGGCGAGCATAGGCTTATCATCACTAGCACCGTGACATCTGACTAGGTGGTAGAGTTTCGCAGCGACTCGCCCGGATTGGTACCACCGCCTTACCTATTCCTGCCGCCATAACGTCATGACGTGTTTCGGTTCGAAGGGTAAGGTAGCTGGTAAACTTACTTTTGCTAGGGCCTTACTTACTTACTTAGGCTAGTCCAATCCATGGTGTTTGTTGGCCACGTAAGTACGGTTAAGGTAGCTGGTAAAGTTACTTTTGCTCGAGGCCTAACATCCTGACCTCAGGTTGGCAACGCACCATTACCATCTTTGGCGTCTTTAGGAGGCGTGAATTTCTTACTATCAGGAAATCCGTCTGCTTGTTTGCCTTCCTATACCATAAAAAAAATATTTTTATAAATATATTTGAGTTAATTTTCATATCATAAAACATTTGCACATTAAAATATGTTGATATACCTAAACCTCTTATTAAAATTTATTAACACTAATTTATTATATGCCTCTAATAAGTAAATTTATTATATTAACAAAATAACAAGGAAGGCGCGTCGCATTAGCTTGTGTGGAGTCGCTGACCTTGGCCGGATACGTATTACGTATACACGGTATACCTGTGTGCGTGAGACGGCTTTCGGCGACGCCATGATAATGTACAGCTAGCAGAATTTTTATTTTAACCTACTTAAAAATTAAACAAAACAATTTTGTATTACTAATTTATTTAAATATATTTTTTATGTTAATTGATACTAACACTTGTAATCACGGGTTTGTACGACACGCAGGATTAAAATTAATTTATCTTTAAAATTATTTATGGTAAATTATGACGCTAATTTAAGTATGAATCACTAATAAGTGCTGTTATTTAAATATAAATTTTTAA
>NJDD01000407.1:56799-98300 GCA_002245505.1 Calephelis nemesis
CCGTCTGCTTGTTTGCCTTCCTATAACATAAAAAAAATATTTTTAAAAATATATTTATGTTAGTTTTATACTATAAAACATTTGCACATTAAAATATGTTGATATACTTAAACCTCTTATTAAAATTTATTAACACTAATTCATTATATGCCTCTAAGAAGTAAATTTATTATAATATTAACAAAATAACAAGGAAGGCGCATCGCATTAGCTTGTTGTGGAGTCGCTGACCTTGGCCGGATACGTATTACGTATACACGGTATACCTGTGTGCGTGAGACGGCTTTTGGCGACGCCATGATAATGTACAGCTAGCAGAATTTTTATTTTAACCTACTTAAAAATTAAACAAAACAATTTTGTATTACTAATTTATTTAAATATTTTTTTATGCTAATTGATACTAACACTTGTAATCACGGGTTTGTAGGACACGCAGGATTAAAATTAATTTATCTTTAAAATTATTTGTGATAAATTATGATGCTTATTAAAATATAAATCATACTTAAGTGCTGTTATTTAAATATATTTTTTTAATTTCTGTACATACTAAATTAATATTTATACACCCACAATGTGGTAGAATATGTAGATATGCATAAATATCCTTGTAACAACATTTTAACAGACATTAAAATAAAGAAATTTCATTTCAACAGTACTATTGTTTTCACACAATTTTATATTTGATTAAGTTTATCTTTCTGTTAAAGTTTTTACTAAGCAATAAAATTGACTTAGATTTTCATTATTTTGAAGTGAAACTTTTATTTCGACGTAAGAGATAAATTTGTAGTCACATTTTTCTGTTATGCTCATTTACATCTAGTTGTGCCTCACTGAAAATTAGCGTATGTTATTGTCGAATTTCATACCTCTACATGATTTTTATTGCTTCGGAGACCAGTTTATATATCTTGTGAGGTACTTGCTTTAAAAAGATATGAGAGGTAATATAAAAAATATATTTGACGTATTAAGAACTTTCTCTGCGTTTTTGTCGCTTAAAAAAGATTTCTGCACATTTATTTTCAAAAATAAATTTACTATCACTTAGATCTTTCACTCAACACTCAATTCACATTTTCTTCTCTAAGAATAATAAATGTGTAAGATTACCTACCTAATATACAAGAGCTAAAATTAAAAGCCTTTGGCATTGTAAGAAATTATTTAATAAATACTCAAAATTTAAATATATCACACATGTATCCCAAAATAATAATAATAAAATATTGTTCAACTAAGTATATCAAATTAATATTTCATACTCATATGACATTAAAAAACATATGTACAGAAAGCGGTTTAACCTACAATATCCTTTTTACCCAATACACAATCATTAATTTTTTCTTCCTCTTTAATAAAAAAATCATCATCTATCAAATCTGTGTCCTGGTCACTTATTTCAGTTTTTATGTTACTTTCTAAATCTTGTTTTTCTTTTTTAATTTCTGTGAATTCATCTTCATCAGTATCGTAGTCCGACATTTCTGTTTGAGTACTAGGTTCATCTTTAGATTTTTTGGATAGCGTAACTCTTTCTTCATGCAAACATCTAGTGACTGTTCTTTCGCAGACACCCGTGGCTTTGCCAGTGCGTTTTCGTATATTAGCCAAAGGAGACAAATCGCAATTATCCGAATTAATCTCTTTCATCATTTCATATTCTTCTTTCAAGAAATGATACACCTTTGTTATGATTTCTCGACCCTGAAACGTAAAAAGTTTAAAAGTTATTTAAGTAATGAAAACTAATTCTTTTTTAAGTTTACTGAATACATAAAAAACAAAAAAATAATTACACATTTACTTACTTCACAAACATTACATTTTTTATGATACGAGTGAGTATAAACAAATTTGAAAAACTTATGCTATCACGTTAAAAACAAGAATCAAAAAAATTTATATTACCTCGCTACGAATAACTTTTCGTTTCAATTTTTTTTCCATGCTGACTTTACTTTTCGACTGCTTAGACAGTCTTTAGAATAACACGTCTATATCTGACAACGATTCTCTCGCGAATGCGGAGTATGGAGTGCGGGACGCGGGTCGCCCCGCTCCACCGCAATGATTACGCATACACACGACAAATGCACACAACCTAAGTCTGCGCGTATTTCAATACACAGAAATAATAATGACTAAGGCCCGCTACACACATTCAAAATTCCTTTACCGAATCCCGTCTCTAAATTTCAAAACAAATTATCACCCAACTCTCGACAAAAGGGGAAAATTCTTGACGTTTGTTGCAGTTCCATATATTTGTTACACTCGAAAATGATCGAATCGGAATTCCGTAACAAAATGTATGTAACGGGTCTAAGGCTTCGGGGTGTCATTTTGTTTTGAAATTTCGATACAGGATTAGGACTTAAAGGAATTCTGAATGTACATTCAGAATATGACGTATTATTATCGCTAGTAGTATTCTGTAGTCTAGTGGTTGTAGTCTAGTGGTTCAGTTGACGGACTTGACTGCATGAGACCCCGGGATGACGTCCCGGGTCGGGCAACAAAATGAAAATATGGTTTTTTCAATTTTCTAATAAAAAAAACGTTGCTCGGGATTGAGTGTGTGCCCGGTTGGCGATAGCCTTGACAGCTACGACATTGTGGGACTTTGTGTTTTCGGCTAGTCGTGAGTGCCCTGGTTGTGCCTTTGTCTACCTCTTCGGCGATGTGGGCAAGGAGATAACTTTTATAAAACAATTTCTTGTTAACTATTAACAAAATGTTAATCATTCGTCAGTATTGTGTCCAAGAGTACCTAAAATGACATACTCCTTTCCAATTTCCAATATTGCATGAATCGAGATTTAGGAGTAACCCTCAGGTTTATTCATAGCTGAACAATAAAATATCAAATCGGGAAAAGTTGTGTTTGATATTATGTATATACTAATTACGTATTATTATAATATATCTTATTTTTTTTTCTTTTTTTTTATGACATTGGATGGCAA
The DNA here is from genome assembly GCA_002245505.1 of Calephelis nemesis. Lineage (NCBI taxonomy): Eukaryota > Metazoa > Arthropoda > Insecta > Lepidoptera > Riodinidae > Calephelis > Calephelis nemesis. The sequence goes on from NJDD01000407.1 coordinate 59,781, forward strand.
ACAAGCAGACGGATTTCCTGATGATAAGAAATTCCCGCCGCCTAGAGACACCAAAGATGGTAATGGTGCGTTGCCAACCAGAGGCCGGGATGTTAGGCTTCGAGCAAAAGTAAGTTTACCGGCTACCTTAACCTCCGAACCGGAACACGTCGTGACGTTATTTCGGCAGGAATAGGTAAGGCGGTGGTACCAATCCGGGCGAGTCGCAGCGAAACTCTACCACCTAGTCAGATGTCACGGTGTTAGTGACGGGAAGCCTATGTTCGCCTTTTACGAACTTATTATTATTTTTTTACTTGTATACTAATGATATTATAGTACTTATGTTTAACTAGCCGTTGTCCGCGATTTCGTTTACATGTTTTTATAAAACACTTTTTTTGAACAAGTTACACAAATTAAATTATGTGTTTGTGTTATGGGTGTTAGTCAACGACTCTAATATATATAAATACCTAAATAGATACCAGAAAAATGTAATAACCTAAATACTAATCACACAAATGCCTGCCCCCGTCAGGAATCGAATCCGAGCCTCGCAGTTGGTCAGTGTAGTTAGGTGTGTTCGCTAGCCACTCGACCAACGGGGCGGTCAAATTGTTTTATTAATAAATATGGTCTGACGTTGGAGTAAAACTAAGTTGATATTATAGTCTGTATCACATAGTAATAATATAGTCTATAACACCAGGTTGAGTCGTTCTCCTATGTCCGGGATGTTAATCCCATTGTGCATATCTATCTATACCCCGTGTTGGTTCGGGCTCTTTTGTAGAATAGACCATCTACCTTCCTGTGCCAGGCAGCTCGTAAAAGGCGAGCATAGGCTTGCCGTCACTAACACCGTGATATCTGACTAGGTGGTAGAGTTTCGCAGCGACTCACCCGGATTGGTACCACCGCTGTACCTATTCCTGCCGCCATAACGTCATGACGTGTTCCGGCTTTGAGGGTCAGGTAGCCGGTAAACTTACTTTTGCTCTAGGCCTAACATACCGGCCTCTGGTTGGCAACGCACCATTACCACCTTTGGTGTCTCTAGGCGGCGGGAATTTCTTACCATCAGGAAATCCGTCTGCTTGTTTGCCTTCCAATGTCATAAAAAAAAATCTACTGGCTACCCTACCCTCCGAACCGGACTATGACAGAGTCATTATGGCGGACGGCCGGAATAGGCATGACGGTGGATCTTCACCCGGCTAAATTACTGCACGGCACTCTACCTCCAGTGGTCTAGTTTATAAATACCTATATAACCTATGCTCGTCTCTTATTAGCTGCCTGTCAGAGAGGAAGTCGGTCTATTCTACTAACCGGAACTGAACCAACACAGTACCTACTGGCAGCAGTGTTGTATGTAAATGGACGGTTTTTTCTTATTATTTTTTTTAAATAGAAAAGAAGTTGGGTTTTTGAAATTATACTTCTTTTGGCGCGTTAGGAAAAAATGATGAGGGTAAATTTTTACGATGCGCGCGCACACCGTCACGAAAAACCGACATGATGAAGTTAGCTATAGATAACATTTTAGTTTTATGTGATATTTTTATTAAATATTAAATAAACTTTATTTAACTAAATAATGCATTATAATAAAACTTTTAATGTATTAAATACCTTTTTTCTATGGTTAGTGACATTTTGTCTACAAATGTAAAATAAGGCAAAAGATAAAATTTTTAAAAAGATTTTTATCTTATTACGCCGAAGAAGTATAACTTCTAACGCGTTTACGCGGCGAAAAAGTATAAGTACACACACAATTTTTTTAATGATAATGGAAGGCAAACAAGCAGGCGGATTTCCTGATGGTAAGAAATTTACGCCACCTAGAGAAACTAAAGGTGGTAATGGTGCGTAGCCAAACCTGAGGCCAGTATATTAGGCCTCGAGCAAAAGTAAAAAAAAAATACTGCAAAGGAGTTCGGACCAACACGGGATAACAAGTGATGAAAGTTTGTATGAAAACTATTCTATAGCTGATGAAGTCGCGGGTTATACAGCTGGTAATATTATATGTACTTAATCCAAATGTGTATGTGAGAATTTAGTTAGAAAAAAATACTATTGACTCTTTACGTACATGAGTATAAAAAAATAATTTATATATTTCCTTTTTTCATAATATGTTTTTTCCATTTAAAAAATACAATGTTAATAAGAAATGTAGTGCCTGGAAGCAACTTATCTTAAGTTCGTCGACTAAAGTTAAACTCAAAAGCCCTTTAAATATTTTGTTCTTCCATTACAAGGTATAAAAATACCGTTCCTTTTTTATCCTTGTAAACTGTACGCCTCATTAATAATTTATCCTTTGGTCTGGAATAAAAAATCCTTGGCCACTTTTAGGAGATATTTTAGACATTCACCTTGCTGTTTTTCTTTTCCACCGACTTTGAAATAAGGAGGACGTTAAATGTTCGACTCCTATATGGAAAAAGGGTAAATAACTAAATAAATATTCATGTACAAGTTACACACAAATTGAATATAACCCCAAAGTAAGCAAATTATATGCTTGTGTTATGGGTGTTAGTCAATGACACTAATACATAGAAATACTTAAATGTATAACCACCAGAATAAATTTAATAAACACCCAGACCCGGAAATGCAGACATCTAATTGTTTATGCCTACCTCCGTCGGGAATCGAACCCGAGCCTCACAGTTGGTCATTGTAGTTAGGCGTATACGCTTACCACTCGACCAACGAGGGAAAGAGGGGTGTTGTAAGTTCGAAATGTGTTGTGTGTTCGAAGTGTGTCTGTGTTTGTGGCATCATAACTTTTGAACATATTAAAAGTTTTTGATGCGGATTTGTTGTTTAGATGACGTGAAGAAGAGGGTTATTGGCTATGTTGCATATACATATATACAAAGATTTTGTAGAGGGTTACTCACTTTTAATTCTAGGATTATGTGTGTAACAATAAAAAAATCGAATTTTTCGTTATTTTTCAAAACAATCATTTTTTTAATAAATATTTGAATGAATACCTCCGAGGTGGTCTGATAGTGGATTAGATGATTAAACTCCCAGGGAAATACTCTTGTACGCGACCTCGTAATATTCCCCGTGTTGGTCCGGGCTCCTTTGCAGAATAGACCATCTGCCTTCCTACTAAGCAGCTCGTAAAAGGCGAGCATAGGCTTACCGTCACTAACATCGTGACATTTGACTAGGTGGTAGAGTTTCGCAGCGACTTGCCCGGATTGGTACCACTGCTTTACCTATTCCTGCCGCCATAATGTCATGACGTGTTCCGGTTCGGAGGGTAAGGTAGCCGGTAAACTTAGTTTTGCTGGAGGCCTAACATCCCGGTCTCAGGTTGGCAACGCACCATTACCACCTTTGGTGTCTCTAGGCGCCGTGAATTTTTTACCATCAGGAAATCCGTCTGCTTGTTTGCCTTCCATAATTATAAAAAAAAATTAAACTAGTGACTGAGGTGTTAAAATACTGAATTTTTTTAACAACCAAACCAACATAATATATTAATTCATCTTTCAAAAGATAAAATTCGCGTCTTATCTTTTTTTTGAAATGGCTAATATTTTGCTAACCGCGAGATTTTTACAACTCTACCGAGCTATGCTATCTGCGTCGAAATCGATACCTCCTTTCAAAAATTATGATGACAGACAAACAAAAACACTCAAACATCCACATAAGTCACCACCTTTTTCCGTTGAAGGTTCATAGCCTATAATATATATTATACGAGTACAAGTAGCTACGTTATACAAATCACAAAAAGCTACATATAGTCATTTAATGAATCGATTTTGATGAAACACTACTTTTAATGCAAATTAACCTTCTAATTAATAAAGCTAATGGTTTACTTTTTGTTGTAACTAAAGGAGTAATAAAATTTACGTTCTATAAGGTTAAAGTCAATCAAGTAATTAATTCCAATTTATTAAGCTTGTGTTATAGATTTATATTAAAAGCACAACATGTGGTAGCATAAATGTATTTATACCACGATAAGGGCAAACTTGTTCCATATATAAATATATTTTTAATTGAGTTACGATCCAATTACTAATAAATTGGCCAAGTGCGAATCGAACTTGCCCGTGATGGGTTCCGTAGTAACAAGCACGATATATTTTGAGAGTATCAAGTTAGTTTTAACTAAATGTCTCGAAATACCACTATCATTATTCATCAGACAGACTTGATGATTTTTTTAAAATTTACAGTTCTATGAATGTGATGTGCTTAAGTTTTTTTTTCTGTTCGAAAATAAAATGGCTCTTGTTATTCATTTTTAATAAAAACAATGTTGCCCGGGATTGGATGTATGTCCGGTTGACGTTACGCTAGCCATATCACAATATGGGACTTGTGTTTTTGTCTAATCGTAGGTTGAACCTCTGCTTACCTCCTCGGAGATAGGAGTGTGAAAAACTTTAAACGAGTTTCTGACCATACATTTGTCAAATTTCAACTGTCTTTACCTATTTAAAAACTACAAAATACTGTTTAGACATGAATTCATTTGATGGCTGAGGTGTAGAGACGAAAAGAGGGACACGTCAAATTTCTAAGGTTTCCGTTAGTTGACATTTGACTACGGACCCCTTAAAAATGTTTAAGTTTGTTCAACTATGTTGAACCTATGTTTTAAGTGTATTTTCATGTTCAATTAGTGCTCTTAAATGTTCAACATATGTACGTGAAACGGGTTAATTGAGGTTAAGCAATGGTAGCACAAACATTGCAGAGGCAGGCGTGGGAGACCACGTTGGAGCGGTGGAAGGAGGACCTAGCCCCACCTGTCCCTGGACAGGCGACGGTGGAGGCTATCCGACCGGTCCTCCGAGGGTGGTTGCAGCGGCGGTTCGGGTCGCTGACGTTCCGACTTGTGCAGGTGCTTTCCGGGCATGGATGCTTCGGAAAGTATCTGCACAAGATCGCGAGACGGGAGGCGACCCCCGCCTGCCACGAGTGCGGGGCGCCAGAGGATACGGCGTCCCACACGCTGAGAGAGTGCGTCGCCTTCGAACAACAGCGGCGTACTCTCTCAGCGATCGTGGGAGAGGACCTCTCGCTGCCGAGCGTAGTCAACGCCATGCTCGGCAGTGACAGGTCCTGGCAGGCGGTGGTCTCCTTTTGCGAAGACGTTATGACGCAAAAGGAGACCGCGGAGCGGGCCCGGGAGGACGATCCCAACACGGGCCCGCTCCGGCGCAGGCGGACCGGGGGCGCGAGAAGGCGGTTCATCCGCCTTCAGAGTGCTTACGATGCGGGGCTGCCGGGGGGAGTCGGGGGACTTCCTCTGGCCAGCACGGCCTCGCACGCCTGGGGGGCGACTCCAGTGGCCGGAGTCGCTCCTCTTTCAGCGCGGAGGGAGGCCCGGTGAGGACCGGGCCGTAGCCGCGGAGCGAGATGGTGAATGCCAACGCGACCCCATCTCGCTCCTAGCCGGGCGGCAAGAAGGTCTCCGCAGGGGTTTTAGTGGGTAGGACTGCCCCAGTAGGAGGGTGCCGCCGGGGCAGGAGGGCCTGGGGCAGAAGAGCCTGGGCCCTAGCGAGTCCCACACTCGGGCCCGACCATCTGGGCCCGGTCGTGCGTAAAGGCATTTCCCCTGCGTGAAAAAAAAAAAAAAAATGGTAGCACAAACATTACGTTTTTTTGAAGTAAAGTATCTTCACGCCCATATCCTCGAAAACGTAGGCAGAGGAACAACCAGGACACCCACGACTAGCAAAAGACATTAAGTCTCACAATGTGATAGATGACAAGCCTAGCCAACCAGGCACATATCTAATCCCGGGCAACACCATTTTATAAGAAATATGAAAATATAGATTATCTAATTTTTTTTGCTTGACCCGGGGATCGAATCCACGACCAAAAGAAGTCAAGGCCGATGCCGGACCGCTTTACCACAAAGGCTTTTAATAGTTATATTACTACTTTTAAAAAACTAGCTGTCCCGGGGAACTTCCTTTCTGATTACGTTTTTTTCTGACTGACACTGTTAACTTATTTGAACAAAACAACTAACTCTGTAAAAGTTTTAAGAGTAAAGTAAGTACAAGAGTAGAGTGAGTCGTTTAAGACTTTTACACTATAAAAGTTTCTTGCAAACATATATTTTATTTATTAATTTTTATATTTGACTGTCTTGTTGGTCGAGGGGTTAGCGCACACGCCTAACTCCACTGACAAACCGCGAAGCTAGGGTTCGATTCCCGACGGGGTCAGGCATTGGTGTAATGAATCTGCATTTTCCGGGTCTGAGTGTTTATAAAATTATTCTGGTATCTATTACGTATATTACGTAGTAGTGTCGTTGACTAATACGTGTTGACACAATACAAGCATATAATTTGCTGACTTTGGGGTTAGATTCAATTTGTGTAACTTGTTTTTGTCTACAATGCATACATATTTAAAATGAAGAAATAAGACATTTTTTTAATGATATTGGAAGGCAAACAAGCTGACGGATTTTCTAATAGTAAGAAATTCACGCCGCCTAGAGACACCGAAGGTGGTAATGGTGCGTTGCCAAATCGAGGCCGGGATTTATTATATTAATTAGGCCTTAAGCAAAAGTAAGTTTACCGGTTACCTTACCCTCTGAACCGCAGCATGTCATTTAGCGGCAGGAATAGATACGGCAGTGGTACCTATCCGGCGAGTCGTTTCTAAACTCTACCACTTAGTCAGATGTCACGGTGTTAGTGACGGTGAGCCTATGCTCGCCTTTCACATGCTTCTTGCCAAGGAAGGCAGATGGTGTGTTCTACAAAATCCGCTGTGTTTCTTGCTGGATTTTATCAGTATGGAGCCGCGTTCCGATCCGGTAGTCGACTAGTTTTATCAAAGAAAATAAATTTACTAATCGCTAATATTATATAGACGTGTCACAAATAGCTTTCGTATGATTTACTAATACATGATGCCAAAACTTTGGACACCTTTTTACGAAAATTGCGCGGACGCAGGAGCATAAAATTTGGCACACTTATAGTTTATGTGTAGGAGAAATGCAGAACGCAAATATTTTTCAATAATAATGCTTATAAAGTACATTATATCAGTAAATAAAACATTACTCACACTGCCATGCATTTAACACACAAACAAATATATTGATGATAACAATAAAAGATTACAGATGACGCACTAAAAAGTTTGGAAACAAAGTAGTTGCTCTTAAGTAGTGAAAATGGCATTCTCATCAACAAGATATTAAAATTTATTATGGACGAATTTCACCACTGGTGGTCGCCCGTTTATTGACATGGCATGACATACATAGAAAGATACGTGAGTAACACTTAATCCTTGAAAAGCCGGGAAAAATAAAATATTGTATAGCCTTGATATAAACCCGGGCTATCTATACCTCCGGATTATTTCCATATAATTGCTACCGGAAAACAACGACCGCTTGTTGTTTCCTCACTTCAATGGAAAGGTCAAGGGTAATTTAATATATATCACTCTTGACCTTTCACTGAAGTACCCATGGGGTTGCTATAACCTATACTGAAGAATGGAGGCGTACTCACTCGTATTTCAATTGCCAAATTAGAAATTTACCGTCAAAATATGTTTATAAAAAGTAAATATCTTTAGGGATAAGCTAATACGCAAAGGTAGGTTCAGGTACATGGCACTTGCTCGAAGTTTATTTTGTTTAGTTAAACTCTAAGTTAAAGTTTTAGCCCTGATGATGCTGTATAAGCGAAACCGGTAGGCTATTAATTATAAAGTAGTAAATTATAAGTGATAACTAAAATTGTACAAGTGTTTCTTTCTTTAAAAATATGAAATTTATTTATTTGCTGAATATGTGTGTTAGAAGTGGTAAAAAAATGTTTACATGTGTGTATTTTTCCCCGTGTTCGTCCGGGCTCCTTTCGCCGTGTTAGTCCGGGATCCTATGTAGAATAGACCATCTGCCTTCCTGCCAGGCAGTTCGTAAAAGGCGAGCATAGGCTTAAAGTCACTAACACCGTGACATCTGACTAGGTGGTAAAGTTTCGCAGCGACTCACCCGAATTGGTAGCGCCTTAACTATTCCTGCCGCCATAACGTCATTACGTGTTCCGGTTCAGAGGGTAAGGTAGTGGGTAAACTTACATTTGCTCGAGGCCTAACATCCCGGCCTCAGGTTAGCAACGCACCATTACCATCTATGGTGTCTCTAGGCGGCGTGAATTTCTTACCATCAGGAAATCTGTCTACTTGTTTGCCTTCCAATATTATATAAAAAAAATTAGTATGGCTGTAAATTAAAGTGAAACATAGAAGTTGTTAGAAGTTGTTTGCGCTTAAATATTTAAAGTCTTACTTGAAAATTTTAAGGTAGGTACTGTTTGGATTTGAGCTGCCAACTGCAAGGGAACTGAACTGAATAAACTGGAGCGGTAGGTGCTGATGCTGCGGTGCTAGAAAGCTAATGCACATTTTGTAGTAAGTGGTCCCACAGGTATATTTTTTCGAGATAAAACTATCCTATGTATTAATCCAAGTTACCCTCTATATGAGTGCCAAATTTAATTAAATTGGTTCAACAGTTTTGGCGTGAAGAAATAACAAACAAACAGACAAACTTTCGCATTTATTTATATAGGATAGGACTAGCGCAGTTGCTGTGGGCTCCACTTAGCTGTAGTTTGCAATTGGAATAGAAAAATAAAATCAAAATTTCAATAAAAAAATCAGGATCATAAGAGGTTTTTTAAAAGTTGCCTAATGTGGCGAAAGAATACACTTAAAAAATACAAAATAAAAGTATATTTCCTCTTATTTTCTATTACCTATAAAATTGTTTAGAGGATAACAATAAAGGACTATAGAAAAATTAACGTAGGTGTAGGTTTTGTAAGAGAAATAAACTTTAAGCTGTTTATCCTGTAGTTTGTTGCCGGATCAACGCCTTTGGATTGGATGAATAAAACTTTTGTTATAAGGAAATTTGAACTTAATACAAACTTCTCCTCTGTGGTCTAGCGGTCCGGCTTCGGACTTGATTCTTGAGCTCCTGGGCAGCAAAAAAACAGAAATTGTGTATTTTAAATTTTCTAACAAAAAGAGCGTTGACCGGAACTGAATATGTGCTGTGGCGATAGGTTTTCCACCTATCACATTGTGGAACTTAGAGTCTTCGGCTAGTCGTGGGTGCCGGGTTGTGCCTCTGCCTAACTACTTGGGGAAATGGGCGTGAAGATACTACTAAGCTTTCGGTCAGAATCGCCGAAATGGTCTATTGTTTCGGAGTTTGTGTTACCTACATGAGGTCAGTGAAATTTTAATCAAATTGATATACAGTTGTGTGAAAAATGGGCCAAGTGCGAGTCGGATACTGCCATGGAAGGTTCAATAGCAGCAAGTATAATAAATAAATAAAAATAAATAAATAAACATTTTTGGACAAGTTACACAAATTGAATCTAACCCCAAAACAAGCAAATTATATGCTTGTGTTATGGGTGTTAGTAAACGATACTATTACATAGAAATGCTTAAATACATACCAGAATAAATTTAATAAACACCCAGACCCGGGAACATCCAAATGTTCATCACACAAATGCCTGCCCCCGCGCCGTCGGCAAACGAGTTCTTCTAAATCATTTTTTAAAGGTTTATCTATAGATGTAAGTATCTATATGGATTTAACATGAAAAAAAAGAGTTTCATTAAGAACCAAAGTGTGAGGAACCCCCAAAATTAATTATTATACTTCTATTTTTTGTCAAAATCTTAATTCGGTTTGCATAATACACCTGCTTACCAAGTTTCAACAGCAAAGCCCTTACAGTTCCGAAAAAAAAATTACTGACAGAGAGACATGACGAATTTATAAGGGTCTCGTTTTTAGCCTTTAGCTTACGGAACCCTAAAAATGAATTTATGGGTTAAGCAATTTCTTTAAAATGCAGACTAGCATATTATGAAAAATGGTTTAAAATGAATTTGGAGTATTTTGAATGTATACAACTTTATTGCGACTTTTTAATGTTGCGTACTGATATGGTAATTTTAATTACGCCTGGATGCCTGAATTGGTTATGATAACATTTTTGTTTATATATCTTCTATGAAATAATGAATATATCGCCTCTGTGGTGAAGCGGTTAAGTTGTTGGACTTGACTGCATGAGGTCCTGGGTTCAAATCCCGGGTCGGACAACAAAAAAAATTAGTTTTTCCAATTTTCTAATAAAAAAAATGTTGCTCGGGATTGGATGTGTCCCCGGTTGGCGATAGGCTTGCCACCTACTACATTGTGGGACTTAGTGTCTGAGGCTAGTCGTGGTTGCCCTAGTTGTGCCTCTGAATACTCTTTCGGAGATATGGGCGTGAAGATACGTTTTTATAAAATAATTTACTCTGAGGCTAGCGATCCACTGTTAGCTTTAAGGACTTGAAGTTCTGGGTTCATTTGCCGAAACGGGTAAATCAAAATGTTTTAGATTAGGTAAAAACGTGTTGGTCCGGGCTGCTTTGCAGAATAGACCATCTTCTATTCTGCCAGGCAGCTCGTAAAAGGTGAACATGGGCTTTCTGCCACTAGCACTGTGACAACTTACTAGGTGGTAGAGTTTCGCAACGACGCGTCCGAATAGGTACTACCGCCTTACCTATTCCTGCCGCCATAACGTCAATTCTTTCCGATGACGTGTTCCGGCTTGGAGGATAATGTAGTAACTTACTTTTGCTCTAGGTCCGAGATCACGGCATCAGGTTGGCAACGCGCCATTGACACCTTTGGTGTCTCCAGGTAGCGTAATTTTTTTACCATAAATCCATCCATCCGTCTGCTTGTTTGCCTTCAATTATCATAAAAAAAAGAAAAAAATGCCGAATGCCGATAGGTTGTCCACCTATCACATTGTGGTACTTAAAAGTACCTCAGGATGTGGTTTCTCTACTAACCACTAACGGCCAATGTTAATAATCAATCCTAATCCAAAACTTGCTGTCCAAGATTGATATTTTGATCTATTTTTATGTTATCGCTTTGCTAATAACATATCTGTGGACGGGATATATATGGCAATTAGGAGTAGGATAGGCCGACGGATACGGAGCTATCAAGATTGCTTGAAATCCATCTTTAGAGAAATTTTATTAACATTGTCCGTAAGAGGGTACGAGCGTGAAGATACTTTAATCCTTACTATAAGAAAAACCGAACCTAATTTGCAATCTTATAAAAAGTAGTTGAAGGTTCTTAAGGTGATAAAAGATAAACGCTGATATATAAAGTATATGTTTATTGCCATGACCCTGACCCACGGTAAGATATAACACCACTTAGTTGAGACAAGCCCTCGATTATTGGGTCTACTTTTCTTTATCCGACTTGAATTAGTTACCTGTGCCCTTAAAATAAACATTTACACATTTTCTTTATCTGTTTTGAATTAGTTACCTATGTATAATATTTCTTTTTATTCCAAAGGACGTTTAAAAATCTATATATTATATATAAAAATGAAACCCGTTTTCCTTGGTCACGGCATCACGCATGAATGGCTGGACCGATTTCACTCACTCTTTTTTTGTTGTATTTGTCATTATTAGGAGAAGGTTCTTACGGAAAAAAATATTAAGAAAATTTCTCAGAAATATTAAAAAATATACATTTAATTCTGCAGCTCAAATTGAATAGGTACTCATACGTAAGATAAGTCAGCTATACAAAATAAAGTAGTTTCTACTATTCGTCTATCATTGCTACGCTAAGGCGGTACGAAGTTCGCCGGGTCAGCTAGTTTAATAATAAATTTATTAGTGAACTGGTTCGGTTATGTGGAAAGAATGACTGATGAAATATGACAAAGCACCCATTTATCCAAAAAAAAGAGAAATATACAGACAGATAGACAGTCACATTTATAGTATAAGTATGATTAGTTAAGTCATTATAGTCAATAATCAATCATGTTAAGGTCTTCTACAAAACCGTAGCACCCTTAAGGCCCCATACTTAGTCAGCCAGAAGAGCCAATCATCTCGCTCCCCCGTTCCATGATTACTATGAACAATGGCGCTCTAAAGTAAACGCCTTAAGCGACAAATCACTATTTTTGACACTATAAAAGTAATTTGAAAAAAGTATAAAAACTGAAATTACGTTAAATCTGGTGTCGATATTTTCATATTTGAAGTAGACATTTGCGTTTTGATTTCAAAAAAGGGTTAACTTTTTGATTTTTTTCTATAGAGCAAAGCGAAATGGATCGTGTTTTGGAAACACTAGTCTAGTAAAGCATATTCATGTTAATCTTGTGTATTTTTGTCAGCAAGATCCATGATTGCTTTGTATGAAAAAACAGTAAACTGCTGACGTATTTTAGCGTATGTGGCCCCTTAACTAAGATCATCGAGTGAGTTTTGGTGACATCAGGAAAATACACAACTGACTACATTTATTGAAGATAAGTTTTGGCGCCATCCAGAGAAAAGATGGTGGAAGATTTTTTAAATTCGTGTTAAAATCGAGTGAAATTAGTCAATTTTGCTTGCATTTTGTTCAGGGAAAATGCGCGAATGAAATGATTAATGAAATAATCATAAAGAAATTAGCGTATCGTGTATTTCCTCGTTGCCACCAAATTTCATTAAATGAGCTTGAGTAATGAAGCCACCGCTTTACCCTAGAGCCTGACATGACTTGGTGGCGACTTATGACTCATGACTAATTATAATTAATTAAAATTGATATAAAATTTAATGCAAATTTCTACTTGATATTGACAAAATCCTAACGTGAAGGCCAACACCTAAAGAAAGAAGAAAGAAAAAAGACTTCATGTATTTATGAAAAGTTCACTTTTGCACTTTAACTGCAACAGGGGTTTTAAACATTTGTAAACACTGGTTGTAAACTTCGCGTTACTTGCATCCGTCTGAACGGGTGATTTGAACCATCATCTGCCGGAGAACGTCCACTGCGGGACATATGCCTCCCCCGGAGAGAGCCACAAGACTTGGTCACCAGCTGCTTGTATCCAGCGACTCCCCGGGACTTTGACCAGAGCATTTGAATCATAATTTGATAAAAATCGAAAGACAGAAATTAAGTTCCCATAAATAGTTTGTTAATAGGCTTATCTACAATCATCTAGAACGCCTTTAATGAATTATACAAATGTCACAAAATATGACGATACAGAAAATGTTGGCATTTTCTCAATGCTCGATGCAACCTAATTGATGGAAAATATACTTTTGTCCCTTTATCACCTCGGAGTTAATGCCTAAATTTGGAGATTTGATAAAGATATGAGGGTATCCCATTTCCTAAAAGGGTCCTAGCGGAAAGGAAACATTACTTTAAAAAAGAGATACTTTTATGAGAATGATGAAGGCTACTTTCTATCCCAATATGTAAAATGCGTGCGTATCGGCGGACAAAATCTGTCTAGATAAAAATATTGCTATCCACGTAGGTTTAAAAAATACACTATTCCAAAGTTCACCAATAAGCACCTTCACGCCAGTATCCACGAAAAGTAGGGGTACAAGCACGTAATCAATTAACGTTTACGAGAATATGTCGGCTTTAAACCGGTCAGTAATCATTTTCTCAGTAGATCAGTTATAATATTACATATGAGTCATATAAAAGCAAAGGCAGCAACATCCAGTTCCACCCCATACTGGATGTTGCTGCTTTTGCTTTTATATGACTCATATGCTCGACCTACAACATATTGAAATATTATTATTATTTATTCGCCTCCTTGGTCTAGCGGTCTAGGTAATGGGCTTGATTTCAAAGGTCCCGGGTTCGATTCCCAGGTCGAGCAACAAAAAGAAAATGTGACTTTCCAATTTTCTATTAAAAAATGTTGTTAGACGTTGGTTATGTGTCCGTTTGGCGATAGGCTTGCCACCTATCACATTGTGGGACTAAGTGTCTTCCTTTAGTCGTGGTGCTCTAGTTGTGCCTCTGCCTACCTTTTCGGGGATACATGCGTAAAGATATTTTTATTATTATTTAAAACATATTACTCTTGTAAGGGTATCGATGAGAACCCTTATTTTTTGTATGCTAAGAAGACACAACATTAATCTCGGTATTTTTTTATCTATAATTCAAAGTTTTATCGTTTTCCTTCGTTTTTATAGAGACCTAGGATTAACGTTACTGACAAAAAATATGTGAAGCTTATTTTTTTATTGCGGTTAGAAAGTAAATATAAGAAAAAAGGGTCTTTAGGTTTCAGGTTTAGGTTATTTAAAAGATAAGCGTTGGAGGATGGCATGTTTATGACTGCGACCCTGACCTGCCAAGATATAAGACCAACTGGGACACGCCTTCAATCGATAGGACTAGGCCTATACAATGACATTTTAATCTATTCGTCAAATGGAGACTTTATTTTAACGCAATAAAGCTTTTTGACATCTTGTATTATTTCAGTATTAGTTCGCTTTTGATGATCTGAAGGTTAAAGTCAACATCGCCATAGGTGCTATAAGACTCTGTCATGTTCCGGTCTGAATTTGCCCAACAGACCTTTCAAAACAGCTTCAGGAGAGCGACACACCTGTAACATCTATTGTGTATGTAGACCTACCTGAATCAAATTTTATGAGACCAATTCGAAACTATTCCGCGTCAAACAAAAATATAATTACGTCTATAGTTTTAGAAATCTTTTAGAAATATGTATACATACTCGCATCTGTGGTCGAGCGGTCCGGGTGTTGGACTTGACTGCGTGAGGTTTCGGGTTCGAATCCCGGGTCGGCCAACAAAAAGAAAGTTGGATTTTCCCAATTTTTTAATTAAAAAAAATGTTGGTCGGGATTGAAAACGTGCCCGGTTGGCGATAGGCTTGCCACCTATTACATTATGGGACTTAGTATCTTCGGCTACTCGTGGGTGCCCTGGTTGTGCCTCTGCCTACCTCTTCGGAAATATGGGCGTGAAGATACTTTTTTTTTCTGTATACATACAAACATACATGAATGGAGAACCTCCTCGTTTTTTTTACATAAAAGGAAGCAGTAAAGTTTGGAACCTCATTTTTGAGTCAGTTAAAAATACTTACAACTTTTATTCGAGAAGTCATTCAAATACAAATATAATTGGAACATCACAGTTAAAGGAACAGGGTCGTTTATTAAAATAATATTAATTTAACACGACGGTAATTGGGTCCCCAATTTCGTTACCAAGCGTCCCATTATTGTCGTAAACTCAACCCAGAGGACCCTGTATAATCAAGTTTGTTGGAAGAGTGCTAACTTTACACACCCTGTGGAGTTGGCCCGTTAATAAACATTCTTCCGCCTCTGAATTACTTTCACGTGTCGTGATGTATGGTTGTCTTTAATATTACTTTCCTGCCTTCCAATTACAACGGCTTTAAACAATTATTTTGAAGATAAATTTAAGAAGTAAATCTGCGAAATCCGAATCCAATTATTTCATTTCCACATCGCGATTTGATCACTCAAAATGTAACGATTCCGAGATTTACACATAATTTCATTAGTTTTGTCTAGTTTTAAAATCATTAGGTGGATCATGATGGGCCCTGTAGTATCGGGCGACGAATAGGGCTACGGTATCATCTGCCTGTCGTAAGAGGCGACGTAAAGGGAAGAAGACTAGAAGGTTAGAAGTCTGGCATAACCCGCTACTTCCCCCGAAAGTGGCGGGTATCCATGAGGATTTCCACTCGTTAAAAAAAAAGCTGGATCATGATAAAATAAATCTGGAAACTTTGACCTAAGAAGTAAAAACCACATCGCAATTTGATAATTCTTTTTTCAAAATTTAACAATTCCGAGATTACACATAAACTTTATCAAAATATCATTAGTTTTGATTAATTTGAAAATCACTAGTCGGATCAGGATAAAATTAATATGAGATCATCTCGCGCGGATTTACTCGCCCGGATTGGTATCACCGCCTTACCTGTTCCTGCCGCCATAACGTTAGCGCTTGCCGTTGACGTATTCCGGTTCGGAAGGTGAGGTAGAAGGTAAACTGAGACCTAACTTCTTGGCTTAAAATTGGCAACGCACCAACGGACCTTTGGTATCTCTAGGTGGTGTAAATATCATACCATCAAGAAATCCGTCTGCTTGCTTGCCTTCTTATGTCATAAAAAAACTTTTCCTAAGAATCATCAAAATCAGTTCGTTAATGGAGAACGAAGAACCTCATCTTTTTGGAGTCAGTCGATGATAGTGTTTTTTAAGGTACAACGTAGCGAGGATTCAGACGGTCTACCGTTTTTTTTGTCTAATTTGTTGTCAACCGCGATGTTTTTTCAACTTCACCGGTCTTTAACTGTACCGATTGCGATGGTAAGAAACAATCGTTGATACATTCACCGTATGCTACTGGTTTATGGTTATCTATCGATGGGGATCTTAGTTTAAATCTATCCCAATATTATAAAATTCTTAGCCTAAGTTTATTGATCATATTATCGTCAAATACTAATCCTTATCCAAATAAACTATTTACTGAGCAAGATTGTTTCAATAGCTATAAATTACTTTTTATTTTATTCCAATCGGACAATTCATTCAAAAGATATTATGAATTTAAAATTGTAATTGAATGATGGCCGTCGGCCGATATGTGTCGCACGACTCGCACGGCGAAATTGCAGGGGTTTTTTCAAAAGACAAAGTGATTGAACGGGAAGGTTTATATACCTATGTATTTTTTATACCCGAGCCGCTAGTTGTTCATATAGTTAAACTATTCAATTGACTTTGGAATTCGTTGCCTTGTGAAATTCGGAACAGTCAAACTGTAGTAGTTATTAATATAATATAATAATTATTGACCGCCTCGTTGGTCGAGTGGCTAACGTACACGCTTAACTACATCGACCAAACGCGAGGGTCGGGTTCGATTCCCGACGGGGGCAGGCATTTGTGTGATGAACATTTAGATGTCTGCATTTCCGGGTCTGGGTGTTTATTAAATATATTCTGGTATCTATTTAAGTATTTCTATGTATTAGAATCGTTGACTAACACCCATAACACAAGCATATAATTTGCTTACTTTGGGGTTAGATTCAATTCGTGTGATTTGTCCAAGGATATTTATTTATTATTATTATTTATTTATTTATTAATAAGTATTATTACTGGTATTTTTAAATTTCTTTTACAAAAGCAAAATTTCCTTGGATGATTGTCCAATTGGCGATCTATCGGCTAAACTTTTATGCAATCTATCTCATTGTGGGGCTAAGGATCTTCGGCTAATCGTAGGTGTACTGGTTGAACCTCAGCCTACCTCTTTGGGGGACATAGGCGTTTATTTCAATAAGCGTCAATAATATACACTTTATATTAGAAATGGATATTAAGTTTGCTCTCGGAAATTTATATAATCAAGAAGAATTTGTTCGAAACAAAAGTCTGTCCGCAAGGAAATCCAGTCAGATGTAAATTGATATACCTCATGAGACACGACGGTAAAGGTAGGTCCACACTGTTTGTTTTAACATTACGCACCTAATATTTTAATAATCACATAGCCAGGCGTAATGAGAAATAGTAATGCTCATAAAGTTAATTATATTTTTTTAAGTATCTTCACGCTTATGTCCCTGAAGTAGTAGGCAGAGGCACAACCAAGGCCCCCACGACTAGTCGGAGACACTAAGTTCCACAATGTGATAGGTGGTAGGCCTATCGCCAACACGGCACATATCAAACGTTATCATTTTCTAATTTTTCATAAAAATCATTTTCTAATTTTTTTATGCCTGACCCGGGAAGCGAACCTGGGACCTCAAGACGTCATGTCCGACGCCGGACCACTAGACACAGAGGCAAAATAATTAATTAAGTTTATCATTCTGTCTTATAAGAAAAGCCTAGTTTGCCATAAATCAGCACTGTTACAGATATTTTTAATAAATGCCTTGTGAAATAATCCAGTAACATAAAGTACTAAACTACCATCAGTAATAGCGTCGTTTAATCCCAGAATCAGAATCAGAATCAGAATCAGAATCAGAATATTCTTTATTCACATGAACCATACAAGTGGTATTTGTGCGCGTCGACATTTTTTTAAACCATCCATCATAATTATGAGAATCTGATTAATGGTTCCTATATTCAAAAAACGAGTCGTTTTGATTAAGGATGGTAGTATTTTGTACGCTTAGTAAGATTACTAACAACGGTTGCTCGTTTCCGACTATTGATTCTAAACATTTTTTGAAAATATTGGTAACGAAAATTCGAATGGTTTAGCTGACGGATTACGATTCGTTGATTATAGGAACCGGGCATAGGTAATGATATGATATTAATGTGACTTATGCCCGGTTCCTATATGTAACAAACGAGTCGTTTTGCTTACGAACGGTAGCTTTTTGTACGAATAGTAAACAATCTAGCTACGGTCGTTCGTTGTCAATTGTTAACTCGAAACATTTTTTTGTAACTATGAGAAACGCTTCGTAACATTTAGGCAAACTACCATTGGTTATAACGGACTAAACGAACTAACGGATGAACGTTTGTTGATTATAGGAACCGGGCTTAAGTAGATAAATCACTTGAGCACTAGCATCCGTGATGTATAGTTAAGTTATAAAATATATGAATATATTAATACCTGAAGCTGTCATAACTGGTAAAACCGGGGGGGAGGGGTGGTCAATATAATATGATATGTTTATGTTATAAGTACTAGTTAACGATACCGATACATAGAAATATTTAAATAGATATAAGAATAAATTTAATGATCACCCAGACACAGAAACGCAGACATTTAAATACTCATCACAGGAATGCCTACCTCCGCTTGAAATCAACCCGAGACTCGCGGGTGGTTAGTGGCGTTTGACGTGTACGATAATTCCTCGACCAACTTTAAGAAGGCTAATTATTAATTTAATCATTTGTGGCAACTGTGTGCGCAGGCCTTAAATTTTCATTTTCTCTAACAAGTCTTAAGAAACTTGGTGAAACATGAGGTCTTTGCCGAAGTAACTTATACGAAAGAAAGAAAAGGCGGTTTAAACGTTCAGCGAAAACTTTGGAACGGGAACGTGATCGTTTTTCTCTCGGAATTGAAAGTATTTTCTGTTGTTTCTCTATCGACTTGGTTACTACTTACTTTTAAAATTGATACGGAAAGTATTTTAACCGACTCGAAAAAGAAAGAGGTTCTCATTGGACAGCATGTTTTTTATTTCTTGAGGTGACAACGTCTTATAATTCAATGAAGCCGGTTGCACGCACCAAAAAACATGACTCATGCGGCGTTACCTCGCTCTGAGGCGTGCAATTTAAAGCTTAAAGTGCAAGCGAGAGCGCGGAGCGAGCGCCAAAGAGGCACAATCGGCCTCCGTCCTTATGACGTTGTCACGTTCAACTATCGTCAGTAAACCGACTTTACAAACAACCGCTTTTTTTGTATACTTTTTACTAGGCCAATAGCCTACCGATTTATTTGATTCTGAGGTACCTTCATTCTTCATACCTATCATTTTTTTCGCTTAAAAACATCAAGGGAAATTTATGCATTATTAAATATAACTCGAAAACTGCTTGTAGGATGTAAATAAATTTTATTTGTGACCATTTCGGAATCATTAGCTATCTTTCGAAAAAAAACAAGAATCATCAATTATCCCAGACAATATAGTCAACGTCAACCGCCATCTATTGGACCACAGAGACAACAGATTTCGGTAAAAAGGTATTTGGCTTACTGTTAGAGAGAACATACTATAGTGTCATGGATTTTCTTGCAGAAAAGCATTTATATTAACTATCCGGCCGACGTTGTTTTGCTAATTTTTAAAGTGATACAAGTAAAAAAAATTGAGTGAGTCACCGCTATTACTTAGGGGTATGAAAATTCATAGTAACCGATTCTCAGTCCCAATGTATCTTCACGCCCCTATCCCGGGAGAGATAGGCAGAGGCACAACCAGGGTACCCACGATTAGCCGAAGACACTAAGTCTCACAATGTGATAGGTGGCAAGCCTATCGCCAACCGGGCAGAAATGAAATCACGAGCAACGTTTTTCTTTTATCAGAAAATTGGAAAAACCCAATTGTATTTTTGATGCCCGACCCAAATTCGAACCCGGGACCTCATGCAATCAATTCCAACAACTGAACCGCTAGACCACAGAAGTGATATGCATATAAATTTTGTTGAAAATCTTACTAATATTTTTTTTCACTGACTCTAACTACATTAGTAAGAGTTAGTGAATAAATAATAAGAGTCAGTTTTTGGAGTTTTTTGGCGCTTACTTATTTCAATAGAAGTAAAAAGATTTTAGACACCATTGTATTATACAAATTCTAGGTTTTTTCTGGTTTATGATGATGATACTAATTAACATTTATTTGGCGGCTTTGTTCTGATTTTCAAGCATTAACATCCGTAGTTATTAAGGGTTAAAAAAAATTGGGTCAAAATCAACCTATTTCCTTGTGTATAGGTCACCAATATTGACTAAATATCAATACCTTTAAGGGTTTAGATATGAATCCCGTGAAAGAAATGAATACAGTGAAGGTAAGTGATGACCTTATCGCCTGATATTGAAACAATTTAGTGAAAGTATATTTATGCCTGTATCCCCGAAGGGGTAGGCAAAGGCACAACTAGGGCATCCACGACAAGTCGAAAATACTATATCCCACAAAGTGATAGGCGACACGGGGAAAACATTTACTCCATGTCAAACGTCATCTGAGTATATATTTTCCCCGTGTTGTCCCCTGTCCGCTGAGCAGAGTAGACCATCTGACCTTCTGAAAGACAACTCCTACGAGGCGAGCACAGGTTGAAATATAGAGCGTTACCTATATGACCAGTGGTGGTAGGGTGCTGTGCAACTACTTGCCCGAGTAGTGAATTTACACTTACTTTGTGGTTAGATATAATTTGTGTTGCATTTCGAGGGATAATTATTTATCTTTGTATAAACCTCCTTCGTGCATCTTTTTTTTTCCTGCCGCCATAACGTCATGACGTGTTACGGTTCGGAGGTTAAGGTAGCCGGTAAACTTACTTTTGCGCGAGGCCTAACATCCCGGTCTCAGGTTGGCAGCGTACCATTACCACCTTTGGTGTTTCTAGGCGGCGTGAATTTCTTACCATCAGGAAATCCGTCTGCTTTTTTGCCTTCTATTATCATAACAATAAAATCCTTCGTGTATCACTAAATTATCTATCTATTAACAAAAATCGCCTCTGTGGTCTCCCGGTTCACAGTCGGACTTGACTTCTTGTGGTCCCGCATTCCATCCCTGGGTCGGGATTTGAATCAACGAAAAAAATTGAAATTGTGCATTTTCAATTTTGTAATAAAAATAACGCTTCCCGGGATTGAATAGGTGCCCGGTTGGCGATAGGCTTGCCACCTATAACATTGTGGAACTGAGTGTCTTCGGCCAGTCGTGGGTAACAAACAAACATACAAACTTTTGCTTTCATATAATTAGTAGGATTAGTAGGGAAGTATAGATAAATGTAATCAAGAATTATATCAAAGAAAGCAATTTATCTTGGTTGTGTTATGAATATACATTTTTATAAAGATACAAAAATTAATAAAAACACTCATACCTCACACACAGACAAAGAGTGTCTTACGTTTTAATTTTGTCCAACAAGTATGAAGAAACTCGAGGTCTTTGCCGTAGTAACTTGGAGGCAGGAAAAAGCGGTTTGAACGTTTTGCGGAAACTTCGAAAAGAACGTGATCGCTTTCGTCTTTAAGAATTCTTCAACTTCCTCCTCTCGAGATAAACAGAGTTCGTCTGTTCCTTTAACGATTTTGCAAATTATCATTTGTATCATCATCTTTTTATAAAATTACTAGCTGTTCCCGCGAACTTCGTTCCGCCCGTTCAGTTTGTATGGGAAAAATTAAAATGTTGTTTTTCCCAGTTTCCTCACAATTGAACAGGATAAAAAGTATCCTGTGTCCTTTTCCCGGTTTTAAGTTACCTCCCTACCAATTTTCAGCCTAATCGGTGTAGCCGTTCTTGAGTTATAAATAGTGTAACTATCACCACTTTCTTTTATATATATAGATATTAAAACTCTTACTAAAAACTAGAACAACATTTTGGAGTTAGAGCTCTCAGAGTTCGGCAGCTGAATAACAAAGAATATATTTACCATGTTTGTGTGTCCGTCCATCCGTATATCACAGTCACTTTATTATTTATTATTTGGTTACCAGAGGCTGTGTTAGCGTAGAATACTTACGGGTTACAAACAAACTTTTAATTCTTAAAAGACTTTTAAATAAACCGTACTCTATTTGAACTCAGGATCTTCATCTTTATGCGTATCAAATTTCTTTTAAATCGGTCCAGCGGTTTAACCTCGAAAACGTAACAGACAGACAAACAGAGGTGGACCATGGTGTCTATGGGGTGGGTTTACCATCAGGGGGCCACGGGCATCAAAAAGAAAATTGGGTTTTTCCATTTTCTAATGATAAAATAACGTTGCTCGGGATAGGAAATGTGCCCGGTTGGGCTTGCAACCTATCACATTGTGGGACTTAGTGTCTTCGGCTAGTCGTGGGGGCCCTGGTTGTGCCTCTGCCTACCTTTTCGGGGATATGAGCGTGAAAATACTTTTTTTTTATAAATCACCTAAACAACTCAAAGCATATACGAAACATGCTCCATTTAAATTGAATGCCACATATTATAAAAACCTCGCTGATATTAAAATACTTGAGTTGAAATGTTTGTGTTTGGGATTTTGCTTGCTATTTTCGCCGCATGTTTGATTCACAAACATTCAAATTTTCCTCGAGATGTTATGTTTGAGTTCTCAATTCAAATGTCAAACGAAATGACACGAGGCCTAAAGCTTGTTTCACACGTACCACAAACACATCACTGACACACGATGTGGTAAAATTTTGTATTGAAAATACATACATACATACATTTATACATATATTCACGCCAAGTCCCGTACGAGGTAGGCAGAGAGTATCAAGTGCCAAACCTCACGATCCTGACAAACCTGTCTGGCTTCCTTCACATTCACCCATCACGCCAAGTCTGTACCGGCGAATCGAAGAGTGGATAGTGTCAAATAGGCACGTGGAATGTGAGAGGTAGAATGGAAGCGAAAATAAATGAATTACCCGGGGAGACCAAAGTTGACATTCCACGATCAGATAACTCGGATATTATCCGTGGGTGGTGTCAAGAGTCTCCGAAACAGGCGTGATTGTATGAAAAGTGTATTGAAAATGAGAAGCAGAATTTACATACAACCGCTTTTTGGAGTCTATAACATGATAGACATTACAGCCTCCACCATCAGCGACTAGTCGTGTTTTCTCTATAAGACAAATCTGTTTAGTCAAGGCGTATAAAAATCAAACGGTTTTGTGCAGCAGTTTTTATTCGTGAAAGGTGTTGCAAATATGAAATCAATTCATTTTGTCGATATCATAGCGCAACTGCACAAAACTGTAGTGACACTATTCACCCATAGCTACGCTTGAATAACTTTTGCAGTGTGTGATACGTGTGAATCAAGCCTTATACAACAAAATAATATTATGAACCACAATGCAATCGTAAAACTGTTTGTTTATTCTGGCACTTTGTTAAAGGATTTAGTGCAAACGTTGAAAATCACCGATCATATACAAGGTGAGGTTTGATTTCCAATATATGTAGGATTTTTCGTAATTAGCGTGGTGTAAATGACTTTCTTATAAATTTATGGTAATTATTGGTAAGAAGGTAAACAACCAGATAAATAAATAAGATGATGGTAAAAATTCCACAACACTATAATAGACTCCAAGTAGAGGGGTGCGGTACCAACCTGAGGATATATTAAGCCTCTTAAGTAAACTTACTGTAAGTTCGAATTTAAGCACAATGACGAGTACTGATAAAATGGCTGTAGGAAAAGGTAAAGCGTTGGAAGTAACCAGGGCGAGACGTAGAATCTATTTGATTCTGCATGTTTGCAAGTCACACACAAAACGCACATGTAAACATTAACGTACGTGTGCACGTATACAGTGTGCGAATGTGTACACACGTGTATAATTTTCCCGATCCGGGGTAGTTTAAAAAATGCCGACGCGCACAAATACCACTTGTATGGTTCATGACGTGAATAAAGATTATTCTGATTCTGATTCCCCATGTTGGTCTCGGCTCATTTGCAGTATAGAACATATTCTGTCTACCTATGCCAAGTAGCTCGTAAGAGGCGAGCATAGTCTTACCGTCACTAACACCGTGACAATTGACTAGATGATAGTCTCGCAGCGACTCGCCCGGATTAGTATCACCGCCTAACCTATTCCTGCCGCCATAATGTCAGCGCTTGCCGTTGACGTGTTCCGGTTCGAAGGGTAAGGTAGCCGGTAAACTTACTTTTGCTCGAGGCCTAACATCCCGGCCTAAGGTTGGCAGCGCACCATTTCCACCTTTGGTGTGTCTAGGCGGCGTGAATTTTTACCATCAAGAAATCCGTCTGGTTGTTTGCCTTCCAATATCATAAAAAAATGCACGCTTTTCGTTTAGTTTATGATGTTACTAGCAGCCCGTCCCAAATTCGCATGGGTGGACAAACTTGTAAATTATAATCTTAATATATATAAATCTCGTGTCATAATGGTTGTCCTCAATGGACTCCTAAACCACTTAACCGATTATAATAAAATTCGCAAACCATGTGCAGTTCGATCCAACATGAGAAATAGGATAGCTTATATCTCAATTTATGGTAAAAAAATTACCATCCGAGCGAAGCCGGAACGGGCAGCTAGTATATTATATAAGCTGCAAATAAAACCGCATCAAAATCCGTTATGTAGTTTTAAAGATCTGAGCGTACATAGGGAAGACAGCGGAAATCGATTTTGTTTTGTACTATGTAGTGATTTAAAGCATCTTATTCACTACAGCGTTTCCGGTAATTTGATTAGCTTTGACAATTTATCTGAGAATAATTTACTCAAAGTAAGTTACCCTATTTGTCTCTATATTTGGATTTATACAGTATTCACTAAGGACAAAGGACAATAATATTAAATTGGTATAATAAAGTATGTTTATTATTTGCTTGTATTGTCTTGTATGGTCTAGCGGTCCGGCGATGGACTTGACTTCATGAGGCGGGACATCCTGGACATATACAAAGTCATAGAAGTACCTATACGTTTAAAAACGGTGGTAGTACAAGGCAGATAGGATATATTCTTGCTTGCTGGGGAATTTGTTTTGCCGTTTTTTCTCTTCACTTCTCTAAGTTTTGGAAAGGCGTTAGTTTAAATATAGAGTTAAGTATGTTTTAATTTTTTATAAATATTAGAATGTGTATAACTTATTTATTATATACTTGACTTATTTAGTCACTATTTTTTATAAATATCAAAATATTGACACCACCACAATGTTGTTGAACATGTTGGAATGTTCATAAAATTTTGTAGACAACTTTTAACATATCTTAATATATATAAATTATGTGTCAAGTTGTTTGTTCGCGATGGTCACCTATACTACTTAACCGATTTCAATAAAATTTTCACACCGTGTGCAGTTTGATCCAACTTGAAATATAGGATAGCTTACATCTTAATTTATGATAAAATAAATACTATCCAAGCAAAGCCGGGTCGGACAGCTCTCAGTTAATATTTTTCATTTCATTGAATTACCTTAGCCTTACTTATTACTGTTAAAATAAAGTGGAGAATTCTGTTTCATTTTCTGTTGGTAATTGTGGTTTAAATAAATTATTTCTAAATTGGTGTTCGGAATTGTTCTTGCATATTACTAATATTTAACTAAACTAATTAAAGATAATAAAAAAACGTATTTCTTAAAATAAACAAACTATCAGACGCGACTGACTTCTTTCTTTCTTGAATTTCTTACCATCAGGAAATCCATCTGCTTGTTTGCCTTCCAATATCATAAAAAAAGACATGGTATATATCATAACTAACTATAATCAAATGGAATATATCATTGGGAATAAAATAGCCATCTATTCGATTAAACTGTTAACATCTGACATTATACATCCTCGTGTATTTTACGTTAAGTCATTTACAGGGTAGGCAGAGAGTACAAGTGCCAAATTACACGATCCTAGCATCCCACCCTGCCTAGCTTTCTTTATATTCCTTTTCATAGAAGCCATACAAACATCTAGTGTTAACTTTTGTTTAAGCTGAATTGCTAACAAACAAAACGAAACGAGTGCAGTGTTAGTTTAATAAAGTGCTGATAAATGAGTGCTAATATCGTACGGAGCTTAGTTCCTGTATGAGATATGTCCAATATGAAATACGTGGAGTCGGTATCGAGGAGCGTCCGTTATACGAGAGCCCCGGATTACTTGAATTTATGGCCGGTATGTGGAGTAATGTTTGTTGAGTGTACTGTACATTTATGTGCTTCTCTAGTTTACTTTTCCCTTGTTAATACAATACAATGATTCCTGACTTTATCGTAGATATATGTAGGCACCGTTACCATTAATATATTCCTGGTAAACAGCAAACTCAAAGCAGTCTTCGTTGATTTCTTAAGGTTCGATTCCCGAGTCAGGCAACTAAAAAAGTTGAAAATTTGTATTTTCAATTTTCTATTAAAGATAACGTTGCCCTAAATTACATATGAGCCCGATTGGCGATAGGCTTGCCACTTATTACATTGTGGGACTTAGTGACTCTAGCTAGTCGTGGGTTGTGCTTCTTCCTACCTCTTCGAGGATATGGGCTTAAAGTTAATTTTCTGTTACTTTTTATTTTTTCGCTTTTTCAATATTATGCTCGAATAATATTTACACTTTCGAAATGAACAGAAGAATATCCCTCCTTTGATATTATCCACCTTTTTAATATAGGAAATGTCATTACAACTACAAATCTCTGAAACGTCAGACAAATTTTGACGGGACTTTTATTAGCAAATAGCTGATGTAACAAGAAGTAATTTGGGCTAGATACTTTTATTTTGGAAAAACTTTTAATTCAATGCGGTGAAAGTTGTAAGAACAGCTAGTTCTTGTATATTCCTTTAAGAAAAAGAAGGAAAGTATCTTTTCGACCATATCCCCGAATAAGTAGGCACAACCAGCGCACCCACGACTAGCCCAACACAATTAGTTCCACTATCACACTATGGCAAGCCTTTTTTATGATAATAGAAGACAAACAAGCAGACGGATTTCTTGATGGAAAGAAATTCACTCCGCCTAGAGACACCAAAACACCATTACCATATGGTGCGTTGCCAACATGAGGTCGGGATGTTAGGCCTCGAGCACAAGTAAATTGACCGGCTACCTTACCCTCCGAACTGGAACACGTCAACGGCAAGCTTTGGACGTTACGTTTGGATGGCGGTAGGAATAGGTAAGGCGGTGATACCAATCCCGGCTAGTCACTGCGAAACTCTACCACCTAGTAGGATGTCATGGTGTTAGTGACGGTAAGGCTATGCTCGCCTTTTACGAGCTACCTGGCAGGAGGTCAGATGGTCTATGCAAAGGAGTCCGGACCAACACGGGGAAATCCTAACGCCTTTCCAATTCCGGGCAACATTACTTTCATTATAAAATTCGAAACAACACATTTTTTTTTGTTGCCCGACCTGGGGATAGAGCACAGCGTCAAGTCCAACGTCAGACCGGACCAACGCCGAAAATCTCTTAAAAGAAATTATAACAGAGGCGATTATTTTTAAGGATATTCCTTTTTTTTAATACTTTGCTAACCGCGAGGTTTTTTCAACTTCACCGGGCTATGCCTTTTAACGAGAATTTCAAATAGTGCCCTCTCTATTAAAATGTTTTTGTCAATGTTTTTAAATGTAGTTGTAATTTGTAAAATAAAATAATTATTAAAGCTAATAAAAGGTTTCTTCTGACATGACATATAGTCATCCTACGTAGCTGGCCATATTCCCTTGTGAAATATGTCCGATATGAAATACTCCGAGTAAGTCGGTATTGGGGCGCGTCCGCTTGTGTAGAGCACGGGCTTACGGATATTTATGGACGGTATGCGGAGCAATGTTTGTAGAGCACACATTCATATTAAGGTATTTACGAGAATGAGCTGTGTTCTTCACTTTACTCAATTATTTTTTACCGACTCTAAAAGGAGATGGTTCTTAATTCGACTATATTTTCAAAGTGAAAACTTCTTTAGCGGCGTTGCGCACTTTTTTGGAATGGGCAAAAACTTCTAAACTCGCGTCAGGAGACGTGACCTGACCGAAAATTCGTAAGACGGATGGAGAGTAAACAGCCGTAGGAGTAGGAGAGGAAGTCTCTTTCTACGGCGCAGCGCGGCGAAAATGTATGCCAGCGCCTGCTGTTTCGTTTAGACGGCGCAGGGCGCTTTCGCGAATATTCGTGTTGTCATGTTTGTGTACGAAAGCGCAATAAATGAATAGTGTATTCTACCACATGAATGATAGTACATTCATACTGATAATTAAATCAATTCGTGCAATATTTCCCTAGTTATTCCAAAATATCAAAAATGCACAGCGTTAATATTCAAGTTTTCACTTCTGCCGGCACTCCTGGAGTGCAACCCGACTATTTTTTGCTTGTTACGAGATTATTTCGTTTCAATTTTGCTGATTTGTTTGTAGAAAGGTAAGCCATAACTTTGAGGTAGTCCCAAATTAATGTTATCATAATCCTATTAATAGTTACTGAGTTATAATTAGTAGTGCTTATTTAGTAATTAATCGTAGTATTAAGTGCAACTCAAACCAACTAGTGGGATGTTGATATAATTTTTTGGAACAATCTCGGAATCATTAACTATTATATATGGCATAACGTCATGACGTGTTCCGGTTCGGAGGGTAAGGTAGCCGGTAAACTTACTTTTGCTCGAGACCTAACATCCTGACCTAAGGTTGGCAACGCACCATTACCATCTTTGGTGTCTCTAGGCGGCGTGAATTTCTTACCATCAGGAAATCCGTCGGCCTGTTTGCCTTCCTATAACAAAAAAAAAAATCTTTAGGTATGTCGAAACTAACAATTAAATTGTTAGACCCAATATACCTGAATATTAACATTCAAATCGTAATTTTTTACCACATTTTTTTTAAAATATCCAATAACTTGTTCTTATGACAACCCTTGTTGCGTAAGTGAGACAAATGAGCATTAGTCTTCGCTCGCTCGTACGCGGTGGGTAGCTCAATATAATATGCTACTCTATAGAATTAACACTCCTACCGCCTGAGTAATAAAAACAGACTAAGGTAAGAGTAAAATATAAAAGACTATAATACTAGGTGGAACGCGTGTAATAATTACTAAAGGAGTTATTTTGCCGATTGCTGAGGATGAAAAGTACCTATACAATATCAGTATGGATATCCAATATGAAACATGAGGAGCCAGCGTTTATTTATATAAAGCAAGGGATTACACAATTTACAGGCGGATTGTAGAGTAATGTTTGTCGGTAAATATCGTGGTATTTATTACCTGCGCTCTCAGGTTTGAGAATAAGCCTAACCACGGCCTATAGACACCATAGTTGTTGTTTATATATTAATACGCGATGCCAAAACTTTGGACCCCTTTTTAAGAAAATTGCACCAACGCAGGAGCATAAAATTTGGCACACTTACAGATTATGTGTAAAAGAAGTGCAGAGCGCTAATATTTTTCAATAATAATATTTAAGTACATTAAATCAATAAATAAAACATCACTTACACTATCATGGATTTTGCTACACACAAACAAATGTATTGATGATCACGATAAAAGATGGCGCACTAAAAAGTTTGAAAACAAAGTAGTTGGTCTTGAGAAATGGAGATGCCGTTGTTATCAACAATATATTAATATTTGTTATGGTCGAATTTTGACCAATGCGCGACCACTTATTTTTAACTTTCTCTGAGAAGGCTATCAAGTAACCTGTATGTTTTTTTGTATTTTTACTCGGCTAGTAATTTAACAGATTTTGTTCACTCATATATTAGAAACTAGTTGTTTCGGCGAAATTTGTTCCGATGGTCAGCCATGTATGGGATCAGAATTAGTATGGTAAAATTAAAATGTTTTTCCTGGTTTCCTCGGAGGCGACCGGAATAAAAGTATCCTATATCCTTTCCTCGCATCGAATCTACCTTTTCAATTTTCAGCCAAATTGATTCAGCCGTTCCCGAGTTCTTTCTTTTATATATACTAGCTGACCTGGCAGACGTTGTTCTGCTACTTCTTTATATGATTTTAGTACAAAAATTGAAAAATAGATGTTTTCCGATTCTTAGACCTACTCAATATGCTTACGAAATTTCATAAGAATCGGTAAAGCTGTTTCGAAGGAGCACGGGAACGAACATTGTGACACGAGAATTTTATATATGAGATGGATTGATTTTCGTTGGTAGATTATGGCGGTTTTTTTTCCCAATTTAAGCATAATAAAATTTCATTGTCGAGGAACATGATAAAGTATAAAACGTCTGTTAATTACAGTTCTAAAATCAAAAGTCGGGTCTTAATGTAATTAAATAGGACCATCTCGGAATCATGAGCTTCTTTAAAAAAAATAATGATTAAATCGCAACGTGAGAGTGAAAATTCGTTTTTTTGCAGTTTTATTGTTTAACTAGCAGTTGCACGCAATTTTGCCTGCGTAACTTGCCTTCTATTACACCGAATTTGATGAAACAAAGCCTATGCCACTGAGGGATACCTACTTACTTACTTCCTTTTTATAATATTAGTATAGATGTAGTGATGAGGTCAAGTCCTACACAAGCCAGGAGAAACAAAATAGACTTACAAGTAAAAAATATTAAATGCAAAATCCTTCTACCATAAACTACCAAGTTTTTGTACCCTAGGAACTGTCCGTAATATATCTGCTAATGTTTCCTAACTTTCGGTTCATTTGCTCGACATTTAAGCGATCGTTAGGAAACCGTTCGTTAGACCAACGCAAATGGAGCGAGCTGATGCTTCAAACTGAAATGTAGTACCTAAAGATCCTTTAGGATTCTCACCGCTTATTCATGTTTTGTGAACATTTTCTAATATTAGGTACTAGTTTAATCCACGTAGTAGATTTCATTTTGGATAATTGACGTTTAAGACGGTTGTAAACACGCCTTTTAACAAAGGTAACCTAGGTAAAAACTTTGCTTCCATCTTAGGATTATAAAATTTGGATTAAATACTCGCTTCAGACGGATGCAAACCAACCAGTGTTTTCAACAATTTAGAACCTCTGAAAAACCAATAATGATAATGCCGTTATAGTTTTGGTGGTAGGAATAGGTAAAATAAGAATCTTTTTTTTTAATCTGTACTAAATTCCAAATCGTACCAATGTTTCATTTAAACAGGTTCAGTTTTTGAAGTTTATCCCGAACATACAATTCAAAATGAGATTTTGAGGCAGATGCGTTTTGTATACTCATTTTTTAAAGGCTAAGTACTAGTTAGGTTCTTGTTTATACATTTACCAAAGATATAAATGACTAGCTGTTTCACGCAGCTTCGCCTGTGTAATTTGGCTTCCACTACATCGATTTTGGTGAAACAAAGCCTATGTCACTCAGGGATAATGTAGAATTTTAAAGGTGAAAGAATTTTTGAAATCGGTCCAGTAGTTTCGGAGCCTATTCATTTCAAACAAACAAACAAAGAAATAAAAAAAACCTTTCCTTTT
Organism: Calephelis nemesis; assembly: GCA_002245505.1. NCBI lineage: Eukaryota > Metazoa > Arthropoda > Insecta > Lepidoptera > Riodinidae > Calephelis > Calephelis nemesis. The sequence continues at coordinate 91,483 of NJDD01000407.1, forward strand.
AATAATATTAGTATAGAAGTATAGATACATTTCCAACCTTGAACTGTAAACCATAGTAGTACTTCATACACAAATTCTATTTTCAGAGACAATGCAAGATAGTGAATATGTGAAACATCTTAACGAATTTATATGCTTGTCGGTATCTGTGTCAGTATTTCAGATATGTGGTTGGTGTTAATAATGCTTGAAATGTTCTCTGAGACTACTTAAATCTTAAGGTTGCGGTGACGAGGGAACATCACACAAATATAATTACAAAATGATTCGATTTAATCCATGACATTTTCTAATCATTTGACTTTTTTGAGCCTTTTACGACCATTACTTAATGTTTTCTACGTTGTAGTAAATTAGTTTGTAAACTAATACTAAAAATGATGTTGGTGTTGCATATACTTAGCTAGCATAGTCATTTAAAACTACTTTTAACTAGTGTTAATTAATAATAACTTTTAAATTACAATGTAAGCTTTGTTTCTAATCTGACGTAAATATCAATATGAGCATATCCTAACAATCATATTCATTTGAGTATGTTCTAGAAACTAAAATGACGCTTCCTACTCTTAAGGTCGCAAAATGATGATTGTATTTTTTAAAGAGATCCATTTGGATGGTTATCCGAATGTTGAATATAAAAAATAACATTTTTATTTGTTTGTTTTTGGTTATGGCAATCAAGAATTAGTTGAAAAAAATAAATTACTCCACTTTGTAGATCCATTTGGATGGTTATCCGAATGTTGGATACAAAAAAAAATAACATTTTTATTTGTTTGTTTTTGCTTATGGCAATCAAGAATTAGTTGAAAAAAATAAATTACTCCACTTTGTAGATCCATTCGGATGGTTATCCGAATGTTGGATATAAAAAAAATAACATTTCCATTTGTTTGTTTTTGCTTATGCCGATCAATAATTAGTTAAAAAAAATACTCCACTTTGTAAAATAGTATGTAACTTCCCGAGGACATGAAAATAAAAAAAAAGTTTAGTTGTTAATCGAGGTTGACTATTTTGCAATTTTACTATTTTCCTTTCTTTTTTACCATCTGATGTATTTAAATTATTTTCTGTCTGACAAAACCGAAAAGCAGTAATTTCGTTTAGAGCAGTGGGAGCAAAGTTTTGATATTCCGCCCGGAGGGCAGTAAAATATAAATCCAGGATTCTGAGACAGAAGAATCTTATTTGTTCAAAAAACAAGAACCGACTTTTTACGTGGGCGACATCAAAATATCGCCTCTGACGAGAATATTCTTTGTGCAGATGAGAATACATTATTTATTTAAGTCCGCCCTCGCCGGCCCCTTAACAAAGATAATCAACATCAAGACAACTTTCAAACTAGTGCGTGTATTATTTCGGCTATATTTGTGTTACAACCTTTGTGTATGTACTTCGTGCTAGTTGTAGCCTGCGGTTTTGAAATTGCAAGATTTCATTTATTGCTAGAGTTATAATGTTTTTGTTTGAATATATATATATATATATATATACACCGTGTAAATGACAGCGTACCGAAAAATTAAACCATGGATTCTGTACATGATAGACATGCATATGTAGTAAGAATTTCATGTCAGAAATTTCATGATTTTTTCAAAAAAAAATTGTACTTTTTTTTATTGATTTCGCTGTTATTTCATTAATACTTTCTAACGTAACTCGATTTTTATCTAATATCTAATAAACTACACATTTTTATTAAAAACAGCAATGTAATAAAACAGGGTATTAGGTCGGCACCTACAGCTCGTAACACGTGGCTTAATGCGTATACTGGGTTCGCTATACATTGCTATACATTTGAAAAACTGCTAAATATTTAACCACTTGTTGCCGACAAAAACTGTTAACGGCATTTTGAAGTCTGATCTACTAGTATCTACCACAGAAGTTTTCATTACGGTGTCAAATACACCCTGTAGATATATATTTATTTTGTTACAATTAAAGCACGCTAATCAAAGTGGACGGCAGACTGGCAACAGGCCTAGCATAGCGGTCACAGGGCGGCGATACAATTTTAACATCTATCATCGGTCAATGTTGTCTTTTAATGTATGTATTTGACCCCCTCGTTGGTCGAGGGGTTAGCGTAAGCTACCTTACCCTCCGAACCGGAACACGTCATGACGTTATGGCGGCAGGAATAGGTAAGGCGGTGGTACCAATCCGGGTGAGTCGCTGCGAAACTCTGCCACCTAGTCAGATGTCACGGTGTTAGTGAAGGCAAGCCTATGCTCGCCTTATACGAGCTGCCTGGCACAGGAAGGCAGATGGTCTATTCTACAAAGGAGCCCGGACCAACACGGGGCAAAATTGTTAAATTTTCTTTAGTATCAGTAATATTTGCTTATTCAGTTTGTGTAATTTGTCCACGAATGTTTATTTATTCATTCGTTATCATATCCCATAAAAATCGTTAAAGCATAGCCCGTGGTATAAGATTATGGAAACTTTAATAATTATGTTGTAAAGTTTGGAAATTTTGTCTTGTTTGGTCGCTACGAACACAATCTAATGAATTCACAAGTTGGGGATACCAACTTCCGTCCAAGTAATTCTCGTTATTTTACTTTTATGTTTCTGAATTTACAAAAATCAAGTTGTGGAAAAAAATATAAAAAAATATATTTTTCTTTGTAGATTGTTTTTCCCCGTGTTGGTCCGGGCTCCTTTACAGAATAGACCATCTGCCTCCCTACCAGTTAGCTCGTAAAAAGCGAGCATAGGCTTACCATCACTGACACCGTGACATCCTACTTGGTACTAGTTTTGCAGCGACTCACCCGGATTGATGCCACCGCCTTACCTATTCCTGTCGCCATAGCATCCAATACTTCCGGAACACGTCAACGGCAAGTTTCGGAGGGTAGCCGGTAAACTTACTTTTGCTCGACGCTTAACATCCCTGTCTCAGGTTGGCAGGTGAACTTCTTACCATCAGAAAATCCATCTGCTTGTTTACTTTCCATTATCATAAAAAAGCGTTAAAAATTTAGAGTTGACGCGTATTTTTTAAGAAAAGAGAACTAAGTCATATTTAGAATCACTTGCAATGTTTAACTGGGAAAACTGTAATAATACTGTAAATGTTTGTAATATATAAATAAAATGAACTTCATGATTTACAGAAGCAGTAGATTTTAAGTATGCCTATTTTTCGCCTCAGTAGCCTAGGCTCCGGTGTCGGATTTGACTTCAGGAGATCCCGAGTTTGATTCCAGGGTCTGGTAACATAAAAACTAGAAAAAATATATATTTTCAATTTTCTGACAAAAATAACGCTGTTCGGAATTGCATAATATAATATATTGGTCAGCGATAGGCTTACCACCTATCATATATTGGGGCTTGTCCTCGGCTAGTTGTTGGTGCTCTGGTTGTGCCTCTTTTTTTATGATATTGAAAAGCAAACCAGCAGACGGATTTCCTGGTGGTAAAAAATTCACGCCGCCTCCGTCGCCGCCGCGAAGGTAAGGCGGTGGTACCAATCCGGGCAAGTCGCTGCGAAGCTCTACCACCTAGTCATATGTCACGGTGTTAGTGACGGTAAGCCTATGCTCGCCTTTACGAGCTGCCTGGCAGGAAGTTAGATGATCTATTCTGCAAAGGAGCTCGGACCAACACTGGGACCTCTATCTTCTTATTTGGGGATACGGGCGTGAAAATAACTTTTTATTTTTGCTGCTAGTGGCTTAACAACGTTTATAATTCTTATACATTTTCCCCGGTTAAAAATATTCCACGGTTAGAAATAGGTGAAAGATATAAATAGCATAGGCCTCTAAAGAAAATAATCTCTTAGACGAACACGAAACGAAGAATAAGTATGCAATATACATTATTTACAAAACGTTTCTGGGTTAATGGCTGTCGATGTGGATTTATTGATCAATATGGAGGCGACATGCGACGTTTACTGAACTTATTTAGCTGGTCTTACGACGTAATCCGACGTAATGCTGAAAGGAATTTAAATGTAGTTAAAAACAAATACCGTTTCATTTATTATAGAACATTAGACGCAGTTGGCACATTAAGAAAATCGTTTAATTTATTACAGAAAATTTGAATAATCTTTTCATTAATTTTAAGAAATAATTTGGATGTAGTACATTATCAAACGTTTCATTTGTTATAATTAATTTGAACTTACAATACCATACAATTACTCGTTATTGTGCACTAAATACAAAGAATTTATAAATACATCAAAATAACTTAAATTAAGATACACAAAGGCGGCCTTATCGACAAGTCAGCGATCTCTTCCAGGCAACCCTAAAGTATGGAACAAGATTTAGCGAGATACTGTACAATGGTGCTCTTAAAAATATAAAAATGCATCTAACACTAGACGCCATTAAAGTTCTAAAAGAGAAGCTTGTTTTAATTAAAAGTAGTAGTTAAACTTAGTAAGTTACAAAACCACTTCAATCGTTGTATCTTATACCTTTAAATGAGCAATTCTTGTATATAAATATATATTTGGAATCTCGGAATCGGCTCCAACGATTTTCATGAAATTTAGTATGTAGGGGGTTTCTGGGGCGATAAATCGATCTAGCTAGGAATCATTTAAAAAATACCGAGCGAAGCTCGGCCATCCAGATATTGATAGTTAAACGCAGTAAAATATAAAACTTAATATTGCTCGAGGCTCAACATCCCGGTCTCAGGTTGGCTGCGCACCATTACCAATTTGGTGTCTCTAGGCAGCGTGAATTTCCTACCACCAGGAAATTCATCTGCTTGTTTGCCTTCTCATATTCATAAAAAAAACTTTCATTTATCACTACATAGTATAAAACAAAGTCGCTTCCTCTGTCTCTTTTATGCTTAAATCTTTAAAACTATGCAACGGATTTTAATGCGGTTTTTTATAGATAAAGTGATTGAAGAGAAAGGTTTATTGTATATTTCATAACCGTGCGAGGCCGGGACGGGTCGCTAGCTATAGATAATTTAAACACAGTTTAGTAAAAAAATAATTTCTTTTGATTACACCTAAATATATTTTTTTCAAAAATCAAATCGACGGTTTAATGGTATGTATATTGACGCAAGTATAGTAGATATCCCGTAGCAATAGGTGTGACGTTGAGTTTCCCCGTATTAATATAGGTCCTGTGTAAAAACTTGTAAAAAGTGATCAAATCCTAAATAGTTAACTAATCAGAGTGCTGTATAGGAACTTGATCGATCAGGATTATTCCTGACGCTATAAAGACTAAAGCTAGTAGACTTGCACACTTTAACCATAGGATGACAACTGTAACATTTTGTGGAATTTACTGGCCACGATTTTCTCTTACCATCAAGTGAGCCGCGTGCTTATTTGCTGTTGTTGCAACAAGAACTAGATCTTGGCTGAAGATAACTTCATCCATCTTCAACTACTTAGTTTTAAAGCAGACATAGGTTCTTTAGCTATGTTTAGAGAGTTTATAATAGTGACTATTCTGAGGAAAGCTCCTTAGAATAGTCCTTATCAACTCTAAATCTTGTACAATCAACATCTTTCTACCACTACTCTAGTCGCTGTAGTTGTTAGTTTCAGGAGCAAAAAATTAGACACTCGGTCTTTCGTCTACATTGAGAGTTAGCCTAAATATTTTAGTCTGCATTACCAAACTGTGAACGCACTACCCGACTCAGTTTTCCCCGAGAGTTATGGGATCATTCATTTATATGCCATAAATCTGTTTTTAAGAGACGGCTAAAAGATGAATTATCTATGGAGTCGGTAACGCATGTATTGTCCCTCTTCTGTTACACATTTTAAGGAGCTGCAGTAATTGCTTACCATCAGGCGGCCTTTAACTTACCGAGCTGAAAAGCTATATCATGAAAAAAATTGGATCATCGAACATCAACATTAATACTTATCAATATTAAAGGGTCAACATAAAAGGCTGAATCAGGTCTTTTAAAAAAATTTTAGGAAAATATTATTTAAATACGCAGAATACAACTTAGAGTAACATCCTTAACATCGTGTTTTGCTTCTTTTTTTTCTCTCCCTTTATAGATTGTGCATTCCATACATTATGTGTGTATATTATTATCATACTATTTATATATATAAATGTATTATTTAATTTATGATTACTTTATTGGTAATATACGATAATATATGTATTTTTGTAATTCTGTGCCTATTATTATTTGTATGTATATTTAATATACTTTATTAAAGGTGTATGTTTATATGAAATAAAACATTTGTTTTTTTTTATTAGATTAAAAAAAGTTTCTTTTATGAAGCCCTACCTTAGTTTTTAAATTACATAAATTGTCTCCTTCACCCTAAGGTTGTCTGGTAGAGATCGCTCTAAAGCGATAAGACCGCTTTTGTGCACCTAAGTTAAATATTATTATAACTGAAAAAGTGTGTATTTTTTTTGTAAATTTTGGTGCATAATAAAGTGTATTTACTCATTTATTCAAGGATACTTCATGATAAGATATTACCGGTTGTTTCACTAGCGATAAAAATTCTGTTTTTATTTGCATTATAAATTTTAACTTTCCGCTTCCACTCACTCCAGATCCGTCAATTTCAATTATATCAAATGTCCGTCGTTTTATCAAATTATGTCGCCGAAGCTACTGTTTTCGTGTGGTCTTAATAATATCAATTTAATAGGCTTAAGCGACAGCGATATAGTTTTGTCACAATATAACCTAACCATAATGTATCTAAGAAATTAACGCACAGGCACATTAAACTTCTAACACGATTATTTTCCGTTGAGAGATAATTGTTTACCGATTGGCCCTTTTGAATGTATTTATTCCTACTT
>NJDD01000408.1:19406-29969 GCA_002245505.1 Calephelis nemesis
TTTGCTTATTTTGGGGTTAGGTTCAATTTGTGTAACTTGTCCAGGGATATTTATTTATTTATTTTAGAACCTCTAGACCATGACTTTTAATAAGGCGATAGGTATTGGTGGCAATGTAAAGTGACATACATGATAAAAACCGACCTTGACTCCTTGAAGTGGCTTGGTAAGCAGTCGCCTTAATCACCCCCCAAAATTTGAGGATAGTAATAAGTTGCACATGTCTGGATGTGAGTGTCTGTCTGTGGCATTACTCCTAATATAATGACTCGATTTCGATTCAGATTTTTTTGAATCTGACTAGATCGATGTAGTTCTTAAGTACATTACGGATAGGTTTTATCAGAAATAATTGAAAGTTTTTATGATTATGTCTTCAGATTCAATTCCATACATGTTTTTTTTTTGTAGGAACTATTCGAAATTGATAAATGTTCGCATTAAGGATGCAAATGTCACTAGTTACATCGATGTGTCGATATACGAGTTCCTTTTAAAAAAAACTACAAAGGAAGCAGTAAATTATACTTATAAATTTATCACCAACTTTAAATCATATGAATGAACTAGTCAATTAGTATTAAAGAGTACGGGTCAAAGAATCCCGAGGATCACTGCTACCTTGACAGATCTATTGTGATCACGCCTCTTATTCATTAAGCTTACATAAGTTCCGCAAGGCCGGCAGTCACTAGGAACTGTACGATGCACTTGGGACTTATCAACTTAATATCTTGGGGGTTAATTGTGTGCCTACCCAGAAGTCTACTCCTTACTTGATTAAGTGCTGGGCACTCACAGAGTATGTGTATTGCCGTTTCTTCTGCCTCCAAGCAAGCTCTACAATCGGGCTCTTCTGCTAGGCTCATCCTGTTTAAATGTTTGCTGAGTCTGAAGTGTCCTGTTAACGCTCGGACTAAAATCCTGAGCTCTTTTCGTTGCATGTTCATTGCAATTGATAAAAATTTGGTATAAAACGCCGTGACAAGAGTTTTAGCGTGCTGTTGGCCAACAGTTTTCAGCCAGTTGGACACGATTTCTTGCCGGGTCCAAATCTTGAGCAAACTTCTAGAAGTGCTTCTGGCAATCCCACTAACCGGTTCGGGTCCTGTGGGGAGAGCGTCTGAGCCCCTTCTAGCCAGTTCGTCTGCAGCTTCATTTTCCTTAACAACTGTGTGTCCAGGAACCCATCCAAGAGTTACTTTGTTGTTTTCTCCAAGCTTGGTTAAGAATTGAGCACATTTAAAAGTGAGCTTGGATTTAAACTCGACGGATTGCAGTGCTTTTAAAGCTGCCTGACTATCCGACAGTATAATGATATGCTTAGGAGAGTAGGAGCGGCTTAGGTTTTCTTGAGCTTACACCAAGATAGCATATATTTCAGCCTGATATACAGTAGCGTAAAGACCCAAGCTTACATGCTTGCTGAATAACGGCCGTTGGTAGTAGACACCTGCTCCCGCTTTCTCATCTTTTTTTGATCCGTCAGTAAACCACGTGACGTCCCCTGATTCGATGGGTTTTGGTACTCCGTTAATCCATTCTTCTCTGCTGGTTGAAGTAATATCGTACAGTCTTTTGAAACTATATTTTAGGTATACTTATATATAGGTTGATATATTTTAGATATACGTAAGGCTGACTGCAGTAAGTCTGAGACGGTAGCTTGACAACATCCTATACAGAGATCATCAAGTCGTCTGCATAGCCTTGTGTTTCGAAGTGAGCATCATTGAGTTCTTGTAGCAATTTGTCCACTACAACTGACCACATGAGTAGAGCAAAAACTCCACCTTGCGGACATCCTCTAGTGATGCGGGCCTCGATGGTCACATTAAGTAAGGAAACCTTGGCGACCCTATTTGTCAGCATTGCTCCGATCCAACGTTTTGTTGTTACGTCAATACCGCGTTTTTCCATACTGTGAATTATGACATCAGTTGAGGTATTATCAAAAGCACCCTCAATATCCAGAAAGGCACACAAAGCTATTGGTTTGTCTTCAATTGCTCTTCCCACTTTGTCAACCATTTCCATTATGAACTAGTCTAAGTGGACTCGAAATAGTTTTATGACTTTTGTTTAGTAGAACTATAAAACCAAATTTTTATGGGTTTTTAATGTTGTGTTTGTTACTTTATCACGATATAGCGAGTGACACAATTTTAGTTTTTTTATTTATTTAAGAGAACAGAATCAGCGAACGAGCACACGACTCTCCTGATGGTAAGAGACAACCGTATAGACACCATAGATGTTAAAGGTGCGTCGCTGTCCTGAGGACGAATGTTAGGCGAATTGTGTAATTATGACCCTCCGACACAGATCATGAGTCATGACAGAATAATTATGATGGCAGTAAAAGGAATAGGTAAAGCAAGGCGATTCCTACCCGGTCAATTTGTTGCACAGCACCCTACCACCAATGGTCTCGTTGGTAATTTCTATATATTAACCTATGCTCGTCTCTTAAGAGCTGCCTAGCAGAAAGGCAGATGATCTATTTTACTCAGGATCCTTACGAACACGGGGAAAATCGATAGAAATAAAATTTAACCCTATTCAATCTTTTTGCTGTTATGATGTATGGTTGCATAACCATCTTATACAATTCTTGTATCACAATATTCGTTCCCGTACTTCTCCGAAACGGCTTGACCGATTCTAATGAAATTTTGTGAGCATATTGAGTAGGTCTAAGAATCGGCAAACACCTAGTTTTCATACCCCTAAGTGATACGGGTTATTCACCCCAATTTCTTTACTAAAATCACATTAAAAATTAGCAGAAAAACGTCTGCCGGGTCAGCTAGTATCTTATAAAATTTTCGGAGCATTGAACTCTTCCACATTAAAAAATACAGTTTTAAATATATGATAATCAATTCAGAACTCCGTAATGAGATGCGCTTCCATGAAGCTATAGTATTAATATACGAGTATCTTCATGTGCTCTTCATACCTGACTTTGATTGTTAAAACATTTATTATTTTTATTTTATTATTATATAGCCTCTGTGGTCTAGCGGTCCGGCGTCGGACTTGACTTCTTGAGGTCCCGGGTTCGATCCCTGGGTCGGACAAAAAAAATAGAAAATGTATATTTTAAATTTAAATGACACAAAAATAAAAATAACATTGCCCGGGATTGGATATGTGCCCGGTTGGCGATAGGCTTGCCACCTATCACATTTTGGGACTTAGTGTCTTCAGCTAGTCGTGGATGCCCTGGTTGTGCCTCTGCCTACGTCTTCGGCGATATGGGCGTGAATATTTTTTTTTTTTAATCTTGAGAGTAGTCATAAGTGACAAACATTTTCTCGGACATTCCTTCCTACAAAGCAGATCAGAAGTGGTAAGTCGGTTCTTACATAAAATTTGTGCTATGATTAGGTGATAGAGCTTTACTTGTATGACAAATACATGCTACTGTAAAAAAAAATTAGTTTTAGTGCTCTGGTTATGCATCTGCCTACCTTTTCGGGGGACATGGGCTTCACGCCCACTTTAATACTTATTTTATTATTTGATTTGTCTCCAAAAAGTAGGATGTCCCAATTCGATTTTGTTGTATGTTGTAACGCGAAATTTATGAATGTGTTTTAATAATTCTACTTTCGTAAGTCTGGTCCATGGTTCACAGATGGGTAACTTATATTATTTATCAAGAACTGACAAATGTTTTTTATAGTTATGTTTATTAATATTGTGTTTTTTGTGTTCGAGGACGATCAAGATACTCAAAAGTCTTCTTCGGTACGTACGTGTCGAAATCTATGACATTTTTGGTATGAATATGGTATGAAAAAATGTATTTCTCTTAGTTACCAATAGAGGTGCTGATCCAAGTTTTTATACAAATAATTTACAGAGACTATACCGATTAAACTGTACTTGAAAAGCCGTAAACTCATGGTAAGGGCTCTGTTTGCTGACTAAATATATATCTAAAATGTTGACTTAGTTTTAATTAGGAAATTTAAACCATACCGTCTGCCGCGCCGGAACAGTTTGTCCACGTTTCGTCACGTTGACAAGAATTTTTGACACCTGTCCCAATATAAGAGAAGCCGTCGCTAATTACCCACCTTACCTAATTTCTCACCTCAGCACTAACTAATATGTTGTTTTCTTTCCAGTGATCTAAATACAGCGAAGCAAAGGCGCATTAAACTGTGAAAAAGATCAGAGGAAACAAGATGGCGACGGATATTTCGCGCCAAATCCTTGCCAAGCGCCATCTATCAACGAGAGATAACCGCTTCCGTGGTTTAAATTCACGTTCAAAATAGTTATTTGTGATTCGATAGTGACAGTTTTCGGTTGTGTAGTGAAGTGATGTGATTGGTTAGTGAAGATGGCTGAAGAGAGGTCGCGAAGGTTGTCGCAGATATTCGACCCGCTGTCGAGGTTTACTGACCACAGCGGTGCGGGACACTCTGCGAGTACCCCGAGCAGTCCTAGGCTCTTGCCGAGGAGGTCGAGGGAGCCGCCTCTGCCTCCTCCAAGGTAATGAACTATCTTTTTTTTTAAGTCTATCTATCTATCTAATCGCCTCTGTGGTCTAGCGGTTCAGTTGTTGGACTTGACTGCATGAGATTCCGGGTTGGGCAAAAAAAGAGAATTGAGTTTTACCAATTTTCTAAAAAAAAAAGTTGCTCGGGATTGGAAATGTGCCTGGTTGGCGATAGGCTTGCCATTTCTCATGTTGTGGTACTTAGTGTCTTCGGCTAGTCGTGGGTGCCCTCTGCCTACTTCTTCGGGGATATGGGCGTGAAGATACCTTTTTTTTTAAATCTCATAGCTCAAGTTAGCAACACACAATTGCTACCTTATATAATATGGGGTGGGTATATTTTATTTTCATCACGATCTCCGTCTGATTGTTTGCTTTCCAGTCCCATAGAAACACCCAAATTATTACAAGTTATCACTTACGTAGTACTAAAAGTACAACACACACATATCCATACATGTCTTCACATCGAGTCTCTTACGCAGTAAGCAGAGAGTATCGGTGCCAATTGTCAGCCCTGAAAGACTTCCTCCTCATTAATTACTATTTTCACACAAACACGCTGGTTTCAGAGAATCTTGACACCACATTTGGAAAAAACCCAAGCGATTTAAATAACATAAAATGTTCATCACACAAATGCATGCCCCCGTCGAGAATCGAACCCGACCTAGGTTTACCCGGATACCTCGACATCTCTCACTTTTACACCAATGTTTTCTCTCTCTCTCTCTCTCTCTCTCTCTCTCTCTCTCTCTCTGATCTCAATGTTGCGAATGCGGTCGGCGAGCGTAACTCTACAGATTTTACATAGCTCTCTAATTTTGACCGCAATAATTCTAATTTCATGATTTTTCTGCCTTTCCTTAATAAACATTATTAGAATACTGTTAACTTCTTCAACAGATTTTATTTTATATGTAAAATGTTCGTCTTTTTATGTTTATTTATTTGCCTTTAGTAGTAGTGTACATTTTAGTGTATCTCAGTGTATCATCTTGTGTTGACACATTGTATTGAAATTATTTAGGTATCACATTAACACTCTAAGCCAACTCCACTATCGCTAGCTTAGACCTTCGACCCCAAAATATTTGATAGATCCTATTATTAATGTGGTTGTGTCAGCTAATCCTTCACAGTTTATCACCTAAATAGATTACAATGAATTTGCATAACAAATGAGACTGGGATTAGGCGGTGTTTGGGAACAGGCTAAAAGTTACTATTATTTATCTAAAGACTATCTGTTATATTTATAATAGATAAACTGTTAGTCTGATTTAAAATTCCTTTAGTAGTAGGTGATAGAGATTGGTACTACCGCCTTACCTATTCTTGCTGACTTAACGTCTGTGCTTGCTGTTAAAATGTTCTGGTTTTTAGTAGCAGGTAACCTTTAGTTTCTAAAATCATCTCCACCTCAGGTGGTAACGAACCATTAACATCTTTGGTGTCTTGCTTGCGTGTCAATGTTACAAATAAAATATTAGCTGTCGATTTCCTGCTAGTTTCTGTGGTCTCGGATCTAGCAAATGAAAATGTTTATTCTCTTTCCATCTTACAATACAAGCAATGTTACCCGAGATTTAATAACTACCAGGTTGGTAAGAAGTTCGCCGCCCAAGGGCGTAGCATTCTGTTTAGAGAGGGGCAGACAAAGAAATTTCTACATTTATTTTATGTATGGTGTTTATCGTATAAATATCTCACAAGTACCTAGTTAAGAAAAAATGTAACAGCCAGAATAGATTTTTTTTCAAATATTTTGCGCAATTCTTATTTTTTTTAAACTTCTCTTTTTCCATTTCACCTTTTTTTTGGAAAAAATACTTGTCCACGCTTAACGATTTTCGGTCACTCCGAGAGTTTCACTACTGTGTAAATTTTCTTATAGGGCTACCCCAAGCTGCCCCTACCTTGCTACGCCAATGTTGCTACCTATCACATAATGGGAGTAACTTCTGCTAATATAGTCGGTGGCCTGGTTGTACCTTTGCGTACCTTTTCGGGGATACGGGTGTGAATATACTTTTTATTATATTACTCAAATGCACTAAAATCCTTTGCCAACTCAGTCAAAGTAGAACAGAATTTAATAATACACCTTTTAATTGATAGCACTAAGTACTTATCATCATCGCAACGAGTGCATGAAGATATATTTTTTGTGACATTTGCAGCGAAACAAGCAAACGAATTTCCTGATGGTAAGTAATTCACATTGCCTAGAGACACCAAAGGTGGTAATGGTGCGTCGCTAACCTGAGGCCGCAATGTTAGGCCTTGAACCAGAACACGTCATGACATTATGGCGGCAGGAATAAGTAAGGCGGTGTCGGTGGTTAGAGAAACAGAAGGATGAATGTCCTTATGACCACATGATGCTTTACAAACCTGAAGTTGAGATATTTAATGAGTTGCGTTCGTAAATTTATCAGCTCCACTTTCTTTCCTTCCATCCATCCTTTAACACAATAAGCACCGACGTTATAGAGACCGAAACGGGTATAAATCAAAATCAAAACAGTTTTGAATATTAATCTAAAAACCAATCTAGATTCACCTGGACGTGTCTGCACATGGAACGTATTAGCAATTCTGATTTAATCAAAATTTGCAAAACTCATCCGAATCTGATACAAGTTAATCCTTTCATTTGTACTGGTATTGCTTTATATGAAATTTAATTCCAGAACATCGTTGGTTTATTGGTTAAAGTACACAAATTTTCCCCGTGTGGGTCCGGGCTCCATTGCAGTCATGGCACAACTGACCACCTAGTCAGATATCACGGTGTTAGTGACGGTAAGCCTGTGCTCGCCTTTTACCAACATAAAACAGCGAGGCGAGCGAGGCGAGCACAGGCTTACCGTCACTAGCACCGTGACGTCTGACTAGGTGGTCAGTTTCGCAGTGACTCGTTCGGATTGGTACCACCTTACCTATTTCTGCCGTTATAACGTCATTGCTTACCGTTGACGTGTTCCGGTTCAGAGGGTAAGGTAACCTGTAACTTTACTTTTGATCGAGGCCTAACATCGCGGCCACAGGTTAGCAACGCAACATTACCACCTTTGGTGTCTCTAGGCAGCGTGAATTTCTCACCATTAGGAAATCCGACTGCTTGTTTGCCTTCCATTATGATAAAAAAAATTGTGTGTGTACTTATGTACACGCGTTAGAAGTTATACTTCTTCGGCGTAATAAGATAAAAATCTTTTTAAAAATTTTAACTTTTTGTTATATTTTACATTTGTAGACAAAATGACACTAACCATAGAAAAAAGGTATTTAATACATTAAAAGTTTTATTATGATGCATTATTTAGTTAATAAAGTTTATTTAATATTTAATAAAAACTAAAATGTTATCTATAGCTAACTTCATCATGTCGGTTTTTCGTGACGGTGTGCGCGCGCATCGTAAAAATTTGTCCTCATCATTTTTTCCTAACGCGCCAAAAGAAGTATAACTTCAAAAACACCTAACTGCTAACCTAAGTATTATTGTGGCGAGCTTGAATCCTTATAGGAGTAGGCATTTGTGTAAACATTAAATAGATTCTGGACTTCCCCCTAGGGTTTAGTAGTTGGGTATTAGTCTTTACTTCATCGGCAATAACAAATCATAAAGCGACGTTGCCTGGGATTGCTTATGAGCACTGTCGATTTGCTACCTATCGGCTATCATATATAGTGATTGCCCTGGTTGTGCGCCTGCCTTCCTCTTTGATAATTATGGCGTGAATTTTTTTTTAGATTCTAGGTCTATTATACTAAATTATAGGTTTTAAAGTTATATAATCTTTCTAGACCCTTCGCACACACCTCCCGTTTGGACCCACTGGAGTTCGAACTGGCGGCAGCGGAGGCGGGGTCCATGAACTGGCAGGAACGATGTCTGGAACTGCAACTGGAGCTGCACAGAAGTAGGCATCAGGCTACGAGAGTCCGGGATATGCTTCGAGATAAGGTCAGTGCTGTTTATATATTTATACCACCACAGTGTGAAGTAGATATCACCGTCTAAATAAATGTACCAATTTCAAAAATGTATGTATATATGTATGTTTTTTGTTTGTTAATTAGTTATTACAATTCAATTGATTAATCATGCCAGAACTCCTTTTATATTCTGTAAAAAAACTATGTCTAAAAATTGACAACCTTAAGGTTTCAATGGAGCTTAGGTATTTATTTTATTAAATAGGCTTAGTTTCTATACTGAATCATACTTATACTCTGGCCGTGTACTTATTCGCTGATCTTTCACATAAAATAAACTAAAAGTAATTGACATTAAACATTGTTGGGATTTATATAGCTGAGAATCATTTCACTGAAACATACCATACCATACCATACCATACATACTGACATAATTAATCGGTAGGCCTAAACTAGTTAATGACATATTCGAAATAGAACTAGTGATGATACATTGTAATGATGAAATGACATTCCATCATCATCATCTTACAGTTCATCTCTATTGTTCCTCACTTATAAATGTTCCCAATTTTCGGTAGAAGATCGATAATCGGTAATCGATATCCCTGAACAAGTTACACAAATTTAATCTTACCCCAAAGTAAGCAAAATATATGCTTGTGTTATGGGTGTTAGCCAACGATTCTTATACATAGAAATACTTAAATAGATACCAGAATAAATTTAATATACACCCAGACCCGGAAATGCAGACATTTGAATTCTCATCACACATATGCCTGCTCTCGTCGAGAATCGAAGTCGAGCCTCGCAGTTGGTCCGTGTGCGCTAGCCACTCGAATAATGAGGCGGTCAATGAGATCATTAAAAGCGTTAGACCAACACAGGCCGATAGCGTGTACGTGATGTCTCTCCTGTCTA
Source organism: Calephelis nemesis (assembly GCA_002245505.1). NCBI lineage: Eukaryota > Metazoa > Arthropoda > Insecta > Lepidoptera > Riodinidae > Calephelis > Calephelis nemesis. Next base: position 28,798 of record NJDD01000408.1, read on the forward strand.
TCTCTCTCTCTATTGTACGCGTTAATACGCTCCGACTCTTTCGCATTGCCAAACTATAGAAACCTACAGGTTTCTATACCTTGAGATCTAACACTGGTTCCGAAATATGTAAATTGATTAATCATTGCATACGTGTATGGCTCCAGAACCGGACTGGTTAACCGTTTCTGTCCGTCTGTTTGCTTTCTACTCCTGAACCTGAAATTATTTGGGATTTCCTAAAAATAAGTTAATTAGCACACGACATTAGCTAATAAATTCATTAAAATATTAATTTTAAATTTCAAATCTTTCATATAAAATCTTCTAATAAAGAGAATAAACTTTATAAAAGCTGGTACAATTTCTCAAAGGACGATTTTAGTTTTAATTTATGTGTTGGATATTGCGAGAAGTTTATACAGCAATAAAAACTTTCTAGAATAATCCGAGACGGACGAGACGAGACAATATTAAAATGTCCCTAGATCTATAGGAAATATTTCAATTCTCGCTTCGCGCTTGGGGGTTTCTTATATTTCATATTGCGGTGTTAAAAGTGATCGAAGAGTCTGGCGTGTTTTATTTATTAAGCTTATTTCACACTGTAACATTAAGGTTGTACACTCAAGTATACCTACTATGTATATTTGCGAACGCATGTGCTTAAATTATAAGTTATGTTATACTCCTGAATGGTACGGTAATGTAATAAACAGTAGTTGGTTCGGCTCTGTTTTGAAATAAATACCTATAGCCGTGCGGTGCGTCAAGGCCGTCAACACACGATAGGGCTACGCGCCTTCAGTGTTATAACGTTATCTGCCTATTTATTTCTACTTTTGTATTCGTAAATCTTGTATTTATTAAAACAGATAAAAAACGGTTTAATGAACAGTAAGGGTTAAAAGAATATAAGCGGTGCTTTTGAATGCCTAATTTCTTAAAAATCCATCCTTAATTGCTCAAGCGAAGCTCAAAAACAACACAATATAGTATATAATTGTTCTTTGCTATGTAAAGTAAATATTTGGTCTTGTCAAACCAAAATAACAATAATAAATTGCACTCTAACCTATTGGTTACAAAATAAAAAAGTGCTCTTACATCGACCGTTTGTCATAGCGGCGCAACCGCGAATGATGATATACCGAGTGCATACCGAACCCGAGAGGCGTAGGTATAAACGCGTT
>NJDD01000408.1:30818-45758 GCA_002245505.1 Calephelis nemesis
AGTGCATACCGAACCCCAGAGGAGTAGACTATAAACGCGTTTTCCCCCGATTGTATGAAAATAGAATTTAGTATGCTATATTTCCGTGTCGATGTCGCGTAAAATGTTAAAATTTGTGTCAATGTGTCATGATCTTATTACATCTTTGAAACGCTTTCCCAAGTAAACGATCTCCGTGTAAAGTGTTTCCTTTCCGAAACTTAAAGATCATGCTTTCTGGAATAGGTATAAATATATTTTTTTAAGAAAAAACCATAATTAAGTTACCTATATTGTATTTAAGTCCTTTTGTAAGCATTTGCATGCATTTGGACTGATTAATTGAAGAAACTGTATCTTAAAGGAAAAAGTTGGTAACAAAAAGTTAAACGTTTTATTGTTGGGATGCAACAACCCTTTTGCTCGCTTTCTCTAATTATAATTACCCGTAGAATCGTTGAACGCAAATAAAAACAGAAATTAATGCCACTTATCATTTTCTATCAATCAGTCAAGCATTTTAAACAATCATCCGCCACAAGGCATTAGTGGAACAAATAAATTCATTCCCCTTGGGATTAATTCAAAGCAAAAACGGTCGTGATTCCTGTTTTATGTTCGAGTTTTTTGGAGGAAATAATAAGTTTTACTCAAAGCAATGCCATTAAGGCGAAGTCGCGCGGAAAACATCCGCTGATCCCTTATCGATTCATCCTGGTACACATCATTTCTTTGATCCAATAAGACCAAGTTATCCAAGTTTTCTGCTTCTAACTTAGTTTTACTTTGAACTGTTTGTAACCGCCTATTTATTTGTACTAGCTTCTCGGACTGTAATTTTTGCGTATCATCACGGACAGTCAAACTCAAACTCAAAATTTATTTATTCACATGGATCTATACAAAGATTCTTGTGACGCATCTATATAATTCTAAAAACTACCACCGGGTCGGAACGCGGCCACACACTGAGAAGATCCAGCGAAAGAAACTCAGCGGGCTTCTCTTTTTTTTTTTAAATAAAATTTACAAAAGTATATTACATTTAATTAATTTGAAGAGATTATATGAGGTGCAATTAATCCCAAGCATTTCTGTCTTCTAAATATTCGGAAATCTTATAATAACTTTTACCATACAATTTAGATTTAATAATTTTTTTCATCGAACATCGAGTTCAAACGCAAAATGACGTGTTTATATTCGACTATTGTGAAATGCAGGCTTCCACCAATCGTCATACTTTTACAAACTGCTTTTACAAGCTGGTTATAAAATCAGTTAAAAAAACAAACATTAAGAAAGTCAAAGCTAGAAGTTAGCCGCTGCGCGGGTCGTCATCTGTTCTTTATAGCTTTGGTAAATTTAATTTCGTGTGACATTATTCAAGTTCTCCGGTAAGTTTTTGCGTTACGAAATAACCCGCGGGAGGAAGTTTATGATCGCTTGATTTGATTTTCATTGGATACTGAGAGAATGAATCAAAAGTAGGAAAGAGTGCGTTGTATTGCTTAGGATAGAAGTATTTTTTACCTTTTTGTTTTCAGCATGGGCGTTAGCGTCTGCCATTAGTCAAGATAGCTTTATGTTACTTGATTTAGATCGGGATTGAATTATTTAAAATTAGTCTCAAGTCGTTGTAGTAAGTCGTGTCCGGGTCATGGTTACAGCGCTGGCCTCTATATTTAAGCTTATTTAGTGATATCTGGCGGCAAAAAGGAAACACGCGATACGATTACACGTAAGCTTGCCAACTTCGCAATACGAATTAGTAGAAAAATATGTTTTCAAATCCGGGAAATGGATTTAAAAGCGGGATCCAACTAATTTGATAAAAAATATTGAATAAAAATATATTTTATACATATATACATGACAGCCTTAGAACAAAATTCTTGGAATGACCTTAAAAATGTGGTTTTGAAATTTTGAGGTAGTAACAATAATCCTAGTTATAAAAGTAGTACCACAGAAATGTTAAACGCCTATAAAAAACTTGGGTTGCAATATGAGTTTGAAAGTCCATTTTTTGAAATCTCACATAGATTTTTTCCAAAAAATGTAGATGATTACAGTGAGGAGTAAAGTGAAAGTTTCCATCAAGATACAAAAGAGATTGAAAGAAGTTAACAGGGTTGTTGGGGCGCTAATATGATGTCGGATTATATGATGATATGACTCAACAAGGATAATATGTAGAGATAAAGTAAAAACTCATAAACGAAAACCAACTTGTTTTTGAAGTTATACTTCTTTTATCGCGTTAGGAAAAAATGATGAAGGTAAATTTTTACGATGCGCGCACACCGTCACGAAAAACCGACATGATGAAGTTAGCTATAGATAACATTTTAGTTTTTCAAAAAAAGGTACCAACAAAATAAAAGTAAGGACATCTACGTATATTGCGTGAGAACTGACAACTGTATTCACAATATTTCTTTATTTCTATGGTTAGTGTCATTTTGTTTACAAATATAAAATATGGCAAAAGATAAAATTTTTAAAAAGATTTTTATCTTATTACGCCGAAGAAGTATAACTCCTAACGCGTGTACATAAGTACACACACAATTTTTTTATTCTTATTTTGTTTTACTCTTTTTTTATGTAATTAAAACTCAATAAAAGTTATGACATTGAAAAAAAAGCCTTTTATTAATATTTAATTGCTTGACCAATACTAATAACCTATCTAAGATTAGACATCGTAATGTTTGAGATCAGTTGCAGGTAACTGCAGTTATTTTTAATAATTAACAAAAATATCTTAGCGACAAAACTCGAGAAGCCCTGTCTTTTGTTATTAGTATTGGCTATAATTAAATGACTTATACCACGTTGAAGCACCACGGAGAAAACTGCAAGTGTAATCTGATCCCCAAATTGACAAAAGTAAACATTGCTGTTAATGCATCAGGAGAAGCTTAATCCAGCCCGAGAAAAACTAGGGATGTATGGTAGTTAATAATATATTTAAGAAAGAAAAAAAAATTTATAAACCTTCGAACTGTGACGTTAATCTTGTAGAAACTCCCTGGTTGGCCATTACCTCAGCTCCATTAGGTCGTTGTCAGCGAGGTGTAGTTAATACGGCATGGGACTTGTATGAAATGCTATAAAACCACTGGCATAGAAGACGAGCTTGATAAGGACGCTTCATTTATAGAAGTATTTACTCCATAAATATTTATGTTGTTGTCATCCATCCTTGTATTTTTTAAGGTAAAATTAGCGACACCGAAGATTCAAGCTATCATGTTACTCAACATAGATATACAAGCAGGGTAAGCAGAGAGTGTTGAGTGCAGACCTGCCTGGCTTCCTCCACATTTATTATCCTTTTTTTTAGAAGAGAAAGGAAAGGATTCCTTTCTCTTCTATCCTTTTGACACTACCTTCGTATAAAACCCGAGCGATTTGATCGTGTAATGTCAATCTAGATCTCTCCGGCTACCTACGTTTTTCCACATTTGTATTGTTTAACTGCTTTTTCAATCTTTCATCTGTTATTCTTTCCACATGACTGAACCAACGGAGCTTACCCTTTCTCATGTTAACACCAACATTTTTTCAATCCCACACTTTCTTGGATCTCATTTTTACAAATGCGGTCAGCGAGAGTTACGCAAAAGACTTTTCGTAGTGATCTAGTTTCGACCGCATTTGTACCACTCTCATGCTTTTTCTGTCATGTCCAACTCTCGCTTCTATACAACAACGTTTCCTACGATATTGTAAGCACAGAATTATGCAAAGCGCTTCTAGCACCTTGACTTTAAACTTCGCTTCGAACTAGCTCACCCATCGCGCCATACACAATATTCTCTGCATGCACTTTCCTTTCTACATCTGCGGTGTACCTTAAAACCATGCTGAGAAATCTGTTTTTATAGTCTTATTCACTATTTTTTTTATTTGATTGAATCAGGCGTTACTTTGCGAAAATCAATAATGACAGATGTAAAATCTATATTAATAATTTCGTCAAGGGGTACGGTAGACTCGATTAAAACCTTACCTGAATAATAAAACATAAAAAAATAATGATTTTGAGTCGACAACATATATCCGCAAAATTCGGATTGTCGAGTATTTTGTTAAATTCTATGTTAAATTCTAATGTGTTGACAGTCAAATCATAGTCGCCATCTTGGGTAGAATAAACGTTCCGTTTTGTGTTGTATATTAAAGAATATTCCTTTATAAGTACCGTTGCCAAATTCTCCGATAAGTACTCATTGCAATTTGTTTTATTACTTTATGTTACTTTACTTTAAATTTTGATTTAAAATAAAAAATATTTGTGTAAAAACTGGGTGATTTTTTATTTAATTTATTAAACATAAATAATGAAGCTATACGAATCTATGTCTATACCTTTAATATTTCTTGAAAACCGGTGACTACAGAAATATCTACCTACATTTTGCACCTAGATAAGATTAAGATAGATAGATAGATAGATAGATTAAGACATTTTACCCGAGCTAAGCCGGGTTCTTATCTAGTAAGCCTTTATTTTGCTAATTCCGCGTAATCAGTGTATCTGTTGTGGCAAATAGTCCTCCAAATGATTATTTTACATCCGTCTTATTCATATAGCCATTGAATATGTTAGAATTTAAATGGAAAGGCTAACTGGTGATTTAGCGATGTCGATTGTCAAGGAGGCTTGTTACTGGAACTTTTAATTAAGTTGTAAATGTCGCTCTAGTTTGTTAACGATTAACAATGGGTTCTGACTTCAACCGTGATTTGTTTGTACAGTTAATTCTTTAGAACTGCTTAACTTTTAAAACTCGGTAACTTTTCCCGTACGAGATTATTTTTTAATTATTGTTTCGAAATTAAGGCGGACTGCGTCCTCAAAACGGACTCTTAAAAACAAGAAATACGTAACATATAAATAACAACAATATTTTTAACATACTCCAAAAAAGGAGAGTTTCTCCTAAGATGATTAAGCGAATCGAGTAATTCAGACGATCTTACTAAGACCAAGTAGTTGTAAGGGATTCACTTATCAAGGATCTTTGTCCAATGTGCCTTTTGATACAAGGTTTAGCATTTTATCCCTAAAAAGTGGCAACACTGATTTTTGTTAAAATGTCAAAATCTTTGATGTTTATGAAGCTAGAAACGTCTTTGCTCTAAGGCATATTGGACAAAGATTTTTGGATAAGTGAAATGCCACCCTGAGACCGGCAATCTTCCTTTCTCTTATTATACTATGCGATATTCAGTCGGGTCTAATTAGACTATGATTTATCGCATAATATAATAGGCCTTATAATCACAACGATTTCACAGTAGATATGCTTTAAATAATTAAGCGCAGTTAAACTGCAAAAATCGACTCCAACTATTTCATTAGGTACCGTATCGCGATTTGATTATTCTTTCTTCTGAATATAGCAAATGATTCTTAGATGGTCTTACATAACTTTTATCAACATCCTTAATTATATCATGTTGACGTGGTGACAACCACACAATCATTGTTGTGGTTGTCAAAAGGAAAAACTCAAAAACCACTAGTTAGATCTTGATAAAATTAATATAGGACCATGTTGGAATAATTACCTATCTTTCTAAAAAGTAACCGTAAAAATGTTTTATTCACAGAGTAAACGCGTAACGAACATACAAAAATATGCAGTCGAATTGAGAACCTCCTTTTGTGGAGCCGCTTAAAGATATTTACTTTTATTTATTTCCATAGATAACTGTCTGGAATTCGAAAACGTAAATATTGTTTCCCCGTTGGATTCTAGAATTATCTGCGACTTGATAAACGATTTATTACAATATACTTATACTGCTACGTGGCACTTAACTTCAGAAATATTGCCATGTAAAAGCTGAAACATTGCTCCCAGAAATCCAGCCCATGTTTCGCTTTCCTGGAGATGCCGTACATCTCCCGAGTGCATACTTTATTTCACGTTCACGCTTATTGCTATGGGCCATATTCTGAGAAATTGAATGCTTTCAGCACTTCTCTTGTTATATTTATTGTTGGAAGACATTTTGAAGGAGTTGTATTAGTGTTAGGGGTGAAAATGCTTTTTGTTTGTCATAACTGTTTAAATGTGACACGACCTACTACATTTTACTATTTTGCTTATGACTAAAGTTTCTCTAATGCTACTGTTGCTTGAGATACTATTTGATTATTTCATTTATTTTTATTTGCTGAATTTTTAACTGAATCTCAAGTTTTTCTTATGTTTTTCGAAATAGTTTCGCTTTTAGAAAGAGTTTTGCTAAAAATATTTTTGCGAATTTGCTAGATTCTGAAGGTGAGCTGACTGTTGAACCAGAAAATACATTTCGGATGTGCTTACTTCGCCTGCACCAAACGCTCTCTTCTGCGACAGCTAAACTCGTCTTTTTTAACAATATGGTTATCAGTAAACTTATTCATTGTTACCACAAAAAAATAGATACACGTTTTACTAAACTCTCTAAAATTTACATGCAACGAATAACTTGCTACCCGTGGATGACTTGGCATCATGTTATTGGTCGAGAATCCAATTCTAAAAAGGGTTTTGTAAAACTCACACACACTTTTGTTGTTTTGTTCAATGAGTGTTTAATTTTTTTATAATAAGATGGTTAGTAGGACAGTAAGTTCTTCTACTCATGTTATAAATAAGTATTGTTACTATACGCTACAACGCTGTTACAAATTTATAAGCATTTAATTTGCTTACTTTGGGGTTTGATTCAATTTGTGTAACTTGTCCAGGGATATTTATTTTTATATAAACTTGATTTGTGTCAGTACACTTGCAAGAACTTGTGGCTATTCTAAAATATCAGTTTTTTATTGATTTTGTTTTTGTCTTAAGATACCTGACTGTCCTCTCAAGGACAAGACCCTATTTTTATTCATGACAGTAGTAAGAGTAGTTTTAGCAAATTTTTAGTTAAAAATTCACTTGGGGCTGTACAACGCTCGCGGATTTTTGTTTTAGGTACGTAGACATCTTTTGACAATAAATGGAACTTATCCAAGCGGTGCGATACAAAACATACCTTTACTTTACCAGATACTCTCTCTATTCAGTACGAACTGTGCAACTGGGGTTATTTTACTCATAGGTGCTACCATAAATACTGAACATAATTGCATGCAGTTATTGTTATTTGAGTGAGTCAAAATTTACGTGTTAAAATTTGGTATGGCGCTCGTGTACATTGAATTGTTGTAACCTGACTTTTCGCTTTACAAATTGTACGTTTGCAATGGTGCACGTGTGGTACAGAGCAACTTTAACCCAGAGACAACTGAATTTTCTGATTGCTTTTCTTTGAAATACACCAGTGTTGAAAATTTACTTAGATTGACAAAAAGAAATCGGTGGCGCGAATCTGAGTCGGTTGTTGTAGAACCTTATCGCATAGTTTTACTGACTGCAATGTTAATTACTAAAATATTCCAGCAATGGGCGACAAGGTTGTTACACCATGTATGATGATGTACACCATGTAAAAAAGTATCTTCACGCCCATATCCTCAAAGAGGTAGGCAGAGGCACAACCAGGGCACCCACGACTAGCCGATGATACTAAGTCCCATAATGTGATAGGTGTCAATCCTATCGCCAACCGGGCACGTTTCCAATCCCGACCAATATTTTTTTTTAAATAGAAAATTGAAAAAATCCAATTTTCCTTTTTGTTGGCCGACCCGGGATTCGAACCCGAGACCTAATGCAGTCAAGTCCAACACCCGGACCGCTCGACCACAGAGGCGACGATGTCGACGCGCACAAATACCACTTGTGTGATTCAAGTGAATTAAGATATTTCTGATTCTGATGAATTTTGAAAGAATAAAACGAATTAACATACATACATACATACACGCCGGACGACCGGAAAACGAATTAAACGATTCAAAAAATAATAATCTTATTGCATGCATCATATTATTATACGGGCGTTAAGATCTTTTTTTTTAAATGTTGCTTATAGGCGCTAACCATGCTTATGACATTGGGTTCGTATGTTAGATACAAAGTTTTCTACCCTCGTTACACATAAATGTATAAATAAATAAGAGACACATTTTATATTTATACTGTTATTGTAGCTGGAAATTTTACAAAACGGTTTTGGTCGATGGCTAAATTTGCCATTGAAACAAAAATATTATTGAACACAGATTATTATTAATCGTCATATTTATTTTCCCCTTTCTACCATTCAAGGTAAACTTGCGAAAAAAGAACATGAGTGACCCTTTCTTTAATCAATAAGAAATCCAGCTAGCCCGAGAACACCTTGCAAAAAAGAAGGGCAAACCCTTATTATTTCTAAAAAGCACCTTGTAAAAAACAAATGTTTATCCAACAGTTAAGTCACTAACACCGTGATCAAACATATTGTAAACATATGTATCAAACTAGTTTGTAGAGGTTTGCGTTGATTTACATTGATACCACAGTCTAAACCAGGGGTGGACAAATTCTTTTGACCGCGGGCCGGTAAGTTAAAAAAAAATTAGTGGCGGGCCAGTAAATTATAAATAATCTAGAGGCGGGCCGATTTATTAAAACACCTAAAAGTAGCAGTAAATATTACGATTATAAAATGTTGTATAAAGATAACATAAGGCATCTTTTATTTTAATTTACAATCCTTAATTAAAATAAAATCTATTTTTATGAAGTCTTAACATATGAAATACGCAATATATATGTTTGAAGTTAAGATTCAGTAGTACCTTAATTCTTCAAATTTCAACAGTCTTTTAACATTTCGACCATTAATTTTTTTAAGGAGGTTCATATTTTTCATAAAAAAAACCTCGGCGGGCCGGATTAAAACCTTTCGCGGGCCGTAATTTGCCCACCTCTGGTCTAAACTGTTCTTGCTGCGTAATGTCTTTCCACCACTATGTGGTTCCGTTATTAGAGGCAGGGTAGCCGCTAAACTTATACACGTGAGAGAATTAGAAGCTTAGCTTCCAGATAACGTAGTATTACAAAATTTGGTAATTATGGGCGACGAGTATTTTATTTTCAGAAACGCTGGTTCCTTTAAAAATAAGTAACATAAGTTACATTAATATTATGTCCTATTTTATGTGTAATATTTTCGCGACAAATGTCACGATCATAGCCTAACTTCCTCCATTTTGATTACTCTGTGGATGTCTATTGCGTGTTTTATAGGTCCACATCAAATATCTAAAATAAAACATTTTGTCTCTGAGTATACTTACTCTGTGGCTATCTCTGTAGAGTCGTAGATCACTACAGGCGCTCCAAGTTGTAATAAATCAATCCACCCAAAATAGTTGCCGACTCAAACAAATATTTTATCTAAACGGAGATGATCACCATACAGATATTGCCTGTGTCAAATCGTTGATTTGTTATTTGTTTTGGTCGGTCCGATACGTTTGTATGTTTTGTCGGATTTCCTATCTCTGTATTAGTTACTCTGAACTCAATTTAACTTTAGTTGAAATTACAGAGCAATATGTGATGTTACGAATGAGTTATTATTCTGGAACTAAATTCTCTTGAGAGGTTTGACTCTATGTGTTATGGTTTGACTCTATGAGCTATTAATAAAGCATCAATCGGATTAACTAGTTTTGCCAATACATAGAAGTCTGCCAGACTGCCTATGATGTTCCTACACAAGCAAATATTACACACACCTATAGTAGTGAGGTCCGGCGGACATTTTTTTTTATGATATTGGAAGGCAAACAAGCAGACGGATTTCCTGATGTTAAGAAATTACGCCGCCTAGAGACACCAAAGGTGGTAATGGTGCGTATCCAAACTGTAAGTTGACTGGCTACCTTACCCTCCGAACCGGAACACGTCATGACGTTATGGCGGCAGGAATAAGTAAGGCGGTGGTACCAATCCGGGCGAGTCGCTGCTAAACTCTACCACCTAGTCAGATCTCACGGTGTTAGTGACGGTGAGCCTATGCTCGCCTTTTACGAGCTACCTGGCAAGGAAGGCAGATGGTCTATTCTACAAAGGAGCCCGGACCAACAAGTGGAACATGTTTGCAGATTTGCCATGCAAACTTGCAGGTCTAGTGAATTTTGCGATTTGAAGCTAATTCGCGTGGAGATAGGACGATCCCATCGCTCGGTATTAAAAAGTACAAATTATCATAAAACACAATAATTTGTGTTGTGAACTAATAGATACTTCACAAAGAGATTTTATAATACCGTCGTCCGTTAATAAAAATTAAATAGGGAAGCGTCTTTTCACCCGTATCTCCGAAGATGTCGGCAGAGAGGCAACTACGGCATCCACGGTCAGCTGAAGGTACTAAGCCACACAATGTGAGAAGTGGCAAACTGTGACCAACTTTTTACATATTATTGCTGTTGTCAGTGTGAGTTACTTGTCTGAGGAATCGAACCCAAGACTTTACGTAGTCAACGCTAACACCAGATAATTAGATCAAACTAATTTGAGAACCTTCTAGTTTTCGATTTGGTTAAAATTGCTTCTTTATTAGGTTAAAGTACATACAATGTAATACGAGTACAATGTGTGAATAGACTGTCTGCTTTGACATGTTGTCGTAAGTTTTTAATTTGATTTTAATATATTTGACATTTATATGCCAAATTTATCTTTCTTTATTGCGAGGTATGTCTTATATAATTATTATCTACCCCTATTTCCTCATCTCTATTACTTTATTCACCTGCCTTATTTTTCTGTTAAGAGCCTAAGTCTCGCACGCGTGCACCCTATAATGAGTTGAAAGTTTCAATACCACTTAAAGTTAGTCAATTAAGCACTTTACTGATTGAGAGTTTTACTTGAACTAGACAGCTGATATTAGATTAGCTATTACATAGGGTATACTTTTATTTGTGGAAGCAGGAAACTGAAAAATGACGTAGGCTATTTCTTTTCCCGAAATCAAAACGGGTTCTTGAAAAATAACGAAGGCTTAGCTTATTATTATTTGTGCTATATTGTAATTGCTTGATTACAAAATACTTTAATTTATTAAACCAGTTATGTTTGTGAGTTCATTACAAAATGTGAGATAATTGGTAATTTTTGCTGTGTACATTCTGAGCACATTAATCTGTTCCATCGTTTTAATTAACGAAGCTTTCCAAATAAGCATTGAACGTAAATGGGAAATCGCTTTACTTTGTTTGTTATATGCAACAGCTTTCGAATTTTCGCAGCGATCGCTTGCATTGGCGTTTGGAAATACTTTTCTCTCAATTCCGAGTAGCGAGTGAGTATGAAATCACTGCCAATATACTGAAAGATACTGCAAATGGAATAGAGATCGTGTCCATCGCGTTTCATATAACTGGCTCGTATGGGATTCTGTTGTAGTAAGGCAAGACACTCATTTAACAGGAAGACAGGACAATTTTGTATATAATCGAAGTCAAAGAAGGAAACAAATTTTGTTATGAAATAAATATACGCTCTATAAATTTATACATATCAACGGTATTAATGTATTGCCAACTTCAAATTGGAATGTTAAGACTGTTTGTTTTGATTGTTTGTTTGTTGATTTGTGTATATTTAATAACCTAGAGTGTTAGTATACCTTATCGTATATGTATCTGATACTGAATAACTTGATATTCATCCGGCGTAAATATTAAACCCTTAGGTCCGCCGCACACATGCGGATTTTCGAAGCGATTCCATACAAATCAATGGACCTGACACACACGACCAGAAATTTACTTGGTGGAATTATTCCATTTCAGAATTCCGCTAGCGCCAGTGCATTCGGAATCGCTTAGTGAAAAAACCATTCCGAACGCAATATGTATTTCCATGGATTTTGTATATCTGTTAAAAAGCGTCTGTATGTTCTGACAACACCAATTCGGGTATGATATACCAAAATAAAAACCGAGTTTTTTTGGCCTTGCTTAACGATTCTTTGTTAGGCTGACACTGATAGTTTATTGTTATAGTTTCCTCGCATTTGATATTTAAGTTTCAGTTTAAATTGTTCAGTGTACGACCCGCCTATTTCATACACTCGGACTTACCTTCAGAATAGTCGAAGCCGTTCAGCACTCGGTAACAGTAACAATAACTGAAACGCCTTCATTTTGTGTCACTTGTTCTCTATTCAATTTATATCTTTTGTATTTTCAATACAGCATTTATATTTTGACGTGAAATATCTTTTATTTCTGTTAATGAAGGAAGCTAGGAAGTTACTTTTTATATTAAGGATCAGCGAACAAGGACACGGTTCTTTTGTTGGTAAAAGATCTTTGTTGTAGACACCGTAGATGTTACAGGTGCGTCGCTATTTTTAGGTTAGATTTTTACAAAACAGACAAGGAAGAAATCAATAATTCAATTTTGGGGTCAATGGGATTGGTCTGATTTCAAAATTGATTTTTCAATTGCACAGATTAATTTCAAATTTGGTGCATATGCTTAAATTAGTTAAATAACCATCAAAATGGATCCAGTTATTTAACCTTATACTGAAACTGAAAATATTTAAAAAAAACATGTCTATTGCACTCTTTTTACATCACTTACACTTTTCTACAGTTCACTTTATGTAACATTTGGATAATAAATATAAGCCAATGGGTATTATGTTTTGGGCTTAAAAGCGTTTCCGTACACACATATATATACGCCAAGTTCTTTGCGGGGTAAGGAGAGAGTATCGAGTCCTAAGTATGACGATTTTTGAAGACCTTCCTAGTTTTCTCCATATTTATTAACACCATACAAACACGCTGGTTTTGGAGACTCTTGACACCGATTTGGTCGTGGAATATCTACGTGGTGTTTCTGTATCCTATAAAAATATTTTTTTCTGAAATATACACTATGTAAACTTACAGTTTTTTCTATTTTAGAAGCAACAGTTGTAAACAACATTTTTGTTAAGGTTTCGCTTCATGCGTAAAATATGAGATTCTACAAGATGTTTTATTTTACAGTAAGGTACAATATAAGAAAAATGAAATATTTCCCAAGTGGTTTTCGAGACAAGCTTTTGACTTAGAATCAAAGATTAATAGGTACTCGTATGTGTTATTAAACAACTAGCTTTTGGACATATTTTTTTACTTTTCAAACATAAAAATGGTTACTGAGATTTAACTTCAGCAGATATATACATGCTACTTCGGACTTTTTTGTAGGCCTTTTAAGCATACCTAAATAGGGACACATAGCGAAAAGCGATTTTGTTTCCTACTATGTAGCAATAAATATAAGAACGAGTTTAATTAATATCCGATTAGCAAATACGAAAATGGATTTCCTGCTAATAAAAAAGGCCCTGTCTATAAACAGAATATTTTAGTGGTGCGCTACCTACCTGGGATTGAGATCTTTAGGACTGGCGGCCATTATTATATTACCTCTGCCTAAGAAAAAGATCTTTTGTCATCTCTATTTGCAAGTGCACACTGTCAAAAAATATGCCTTGGCATGCTGTAAAATGCTTATGGCCAGGCTTTCTAAAGTATGACGCACCGGTAGGTACTAAATACAAAAATGGTGTCTATCACATCCCTAAACCTATCCCCAACTATGTCATATGCGCCAGTTTGCGGTATTCCAAGGGTGCCGAAGTATCCCGATGAACCCTCAAGGCAGTCGATACAACAGCCTCCAACATACTGAATCATTAGTTTTGTTACTACGATAATGTATCATTATCGTAAAATCCACAGCCGTGATGATAATAGGGGCCGGGTCTTAGAATCTTTCGTTTACCAATTTGGTACCTACCAATCAAATTTCTATTCTCCTGTTGTGATTCGGCTAAAAACATTACTTTCTTTTGTTGAAAGTAGGTAGTAGATCCAATTTCATCTAATTAGAGTGGTTACAAAATCCTACGTACAGATTATACTCATTGTTAAAGTTTTTCCTTTCGCAGATAAAGAAACAACGAAATCTTTTTGTTCGTACTTTACGATCCGTCGAGATATAAACAATGAATGTCTAACTACAAAAGTTGAAATAGGATATAACAGACCCTTTGAAAGAATGTCGTTATAGGCGGCGCATTTATTCGATGAAAGCCAAAAGAAGCTTTTGTTCATGATACTCGTTTTACTAAACTTTTTGACCGGCGGAGCGCAAACTGTCAGAGCTTTCAAAGGTTTTTTATTTTGTTGTTTTATATGATTTAAATCATTTATTATGGATTGTTCTAGTATGGTTTTCTTTAGGTCATTTCATGGAAATTAATGAATGTTGATTTTGATTTCGACAAGATGTATAAATTTGAGTGTTACAATAATTATTTGGTAAATGTATATAAGTTTATAGATGTAGGTATATAAGTTTAGTTGGTATATTTGATATTTTCTATCTTCGTCATTAGGTAAAATTACCAAAATTTGATATTTTTAAATAAAAAACACTTGTACTGATTTACGTATCACTTGTAATTTATTATATTATAAATAGCCTACCGGTTTCGTTGATAACATCATTATCGGCATCAGTTCTTTGGTTTAGCGGTCCGGGGTCGGACTTGACTTCTAGTGGTCCCGGTTTCGATCCTGGGGTCGGGCAACAAAAAAATTAAAATATCTTCATTTTTAATTTTTTAATCAAAATAACGTTTGTCGTGACTGGACATGTGTGCCCGGTTGGCGATAGGCTTGTCACCTATCACATTGTGTGACTTAGTGTTTTCGGCTAGTCGTGGGTGTCTTTGTTGTGCCTCTGCCTATTTTAGCTTTAGTTTGTTTTAGCCCTGATGATGCTATTATAAGTGAAACCGGTAGGATATTTATAAAATAACAATTGTGTTTTAAAAATATGAGTTTAGTTGGTGCTTAGCAGAATTATCACCAAAATCTTACCTATTTTTTATAATATTGGAAGGCAACCAAGCAGACGGATTTCCTGATTGTAAGAAATTCACGCCGCCTAGAGATACCAAAGGTTACAGGTTTAAATCCTGTCCGGGGCG
>NJDD01000408.1:46141-58841 GCA_002245505.1 Calephelis nemesis
AATCAAAATAACGTTTGTCGTGACNNTGGACGTGCGCCCGGTTGGTGATAGGCTTGTCACCTATCACATTGTGTGACTTAGTGTTTTCGGCTAGTCGTGGGTGCCTTTGTTGTGCCTCGGCCTCTTTTAGCTTTAGTCTATTTTAGCCCTGATGATGCTATTACAAGTGAAACCTTTAGGATATTTATAAAATAATATATTGTGTTTTAAAAATATGAGTTTAGTTGGTGCATAGCAGAATTATCACCAAAATCTTACCTATTTTTTATAATATTGGAAGGCAACCAAGCAGACGGATTTCCTGATTGTAAGAAATTCACGCTGCCTAGAGATACCAAAGGTTAGAGGTTTAAATCTTGTCCGGGGCGCTTATTTTCTTTTTTTTTAAATTTTTATCATGTTTAGTGTGTAGCTAAATGCAAATGAAATCATGGACAAAAAGATAGTTATTTAAAAGAAAAAAAGGATTGTGTGGTTTTATGAAACCACGGTAAAAGTGAAACTTGATCTATAACTATAAACTATAGACGCCGCCATATTGGCCTCGGCTGTTGTGACGTCGCCGTCACGCGACATGCGACACATAGACCAAAAAAATTGAGACAATGTAATAAAAGTTTCACTTAAAAGTTTTAAATACTAGTTACAAAAATCGGTACATAGAAAATTAGGGTAGACCTTTAGTTTTGAATATTCGTTACCTTAAAATCCTACTAAAATACTAGGTGGTAGAGTTTCGCAGCGACTCACCAGGATTGGTACCACTGCCTTACCTATTCCTGTCGCCATAACGTCATGACGTGTTACGGTTCGGAGCGTAAGGTAGCCGGTAAACTTACTTTTGCTCGAGGCCTAACATCCCGGCCTTAGGTTGGCAATGCACCATTACTACCTGTGGTGTCTTTAGGCGACAGGAATTTCTCACCATCAGGAAATCCGTTTGCTTGTTTGCCTTCCAATATCATAAAAAAACCTATATAAGTTTACTATAGACGCCGCCATATTGGCTTCGGCGGCTCTGACGTCACCGTCATGCGACATGTGATACACAGACCAAAAAAATTAAATACTAGTTATAAAAAATCGGTAAACAAACCTATAGAAAATTAGACTATACCTTTAGTTTTGAATTTTTCGCTACCTTAAAATCCTACATTGATTACGCTATTGGATTTCAAAAAACGTACAAAAAGTATTCCCTTCGTCAAACATAAGCCAGGCTGCCGGTTGATTGAATTAGCGTAAAACTTTTTGGTCTCCCGATAAATTTATCGCCGTTAAATTTCATAACGAGGTATCGTAAAAAGTAAGTTTATTTCGGAAATTTAATTTCGTGTTTTCGATTTTTGCCTTTTCAATCACCTCGGGGCTTATGGTAAACATTTTCTGCTATCCTAGTATTATAAATGCTCTTTTCTGTGTTCATTTCGCAAAGCAATGTTATGGTATCATTTTCTTTTGAGATAGGCTGGAATGTGACAAGTGATTTTAAATCAACTTCAAAAAAGAATGTTGATTCAAGTTTTTCAATTTGTATGTTTCGCTAATAAAGAACTGGTTTTGATGGTTATTTTTTGGAAAGGTAGATCATGATTCCGAGGTTTTCCTAAATTCATTTTATCACGATTCGACTACTAGCAGTCGTTTTTTGATGATACGTAGTAAGGCATAAATTTTCGTATAATTATGTTGTATTAACGACATGGTTAACATAGATGAAATATATGCCTTATAATACAAGATGCACGGCTTAACGCAAATATAACATAAAACTGGTTCCCACCGACCGCAGACGCATTCGCAGGCTGGTGACGTCATGACTCGTACTAGGTACAACATAACGTGACAATAAGTAAAGAATATTTTCGGGCTGTAATAAATCAATGTTTGTAAAAGTAAATATTACGATTTTGCAAATGCATTACCATTTAAAGTTAAACATACACCCCCTAATATTAAAATTTGGCCAATCCTTTCACAAGTGTCCTGTATGTGTAATTCCTTTCGTGTTTTGCTTCCCAAACTTACCTTTCTTTTTGAACTATTAGTAAATGTAAAATATTTGGCTATTTGGGACCTGTAGAGCTATAACAGGCCATATTATATACTGTGGTTTATTGGAAATATCTATACTCAAATGAAAAAGAAAGTTGTAATTAAATGACATTTAAGTTTCGGTATTATCTGTGACTCTTGCCTTTCAACACGCAGTGAGCCTGAACATTTTTCCTTCCCTTGTTTTATCCCTTATACTAAATTTGACATTTTCCCATAAAATCACTTATGCTATATTTTCAATTAAAAATTTTTGAAAATCATTATCGACGTTTTTCCATAGCCTCTTAATATTAAAGAGCAGCATTAGTCGCTAAAAATATATCATTAGCACTCCAGTTCATGTCTACGTCAAGTTAAAAGCCCTGAAATTGGCGGCGTAAAAACTCGGCCAGCGAAGACGGTCATTAAACAAGATGGTATCGTAATTGAATTAAAAATTCCGACACGAGTCGTCTCATGGCCCTTTAAAGTGTACCCCTCACCCCATTGCACTTAAAGACTCGCAGTTATGATGTCTACACGTATATATACTAACGGTTGCTCGGAGTTCGCTGAGTTTTTTTTTATTTAGCAATTAGCATGGGCGTTAGTGTCTGCCATTTGTCAAGATGAATTAACTGTGGTATACCGGTCCGGTGTTGGTCTTGACTTCATTAGGTCCCGAGTTCTTCTTTTTTTGATGATATTGGAAGGCAAACAAGCAGACAGATTTCCTGATGCTAAGAAATTCACGCCTCCTAGAGACATCAAAGGTGGTAATGGTGCGTTGCCAACCTGAGGCCGGGATGTTAGACTTGGAACAAAAGCAAGTTTACCAGCTACCTTTCCCTCCAAACTGGAACACGTCATGACGTTATGGCGGCTAGTGACAGTAAGCCTATGCTCGCCTTTTACGAGCTGCCTGGCAGGAAGGCATGGGGATAAGAATTTTGTTAATTTTTAAACAGTACTTGCATTCGTTTATAAACGGGATCACAACTGGTAATTAAACTCGTTTACACTAAACTTAGTTTAACTATACTCGGTTTTCAACATGATCGGTGAAATCAGCCCTTAATCAAACATTGGATATACACGTCTAATGCATAGACTTCTTATGGCGTCTATCTGTCGGATTGTCTAACCGCAGACATACCTGCCTGCGGGTGGGAGATAGCAGAATTTGCTCGTCTTGCTCATTCTGCTTAGATATAGGTAGCGCATATGTTTTGTAATAAAATACATTATGTTATTTTAAATTCATATGATATAAAATGTCAATGACTTGGTACAAGGCCCGTAAAGTGTATGTAATGTTACTGACATTTAAATTACACTTTAACTTCGTATAAAGAATTCTCAATACAACCCGTACGAATTAACTGCGGACCTCGTTCTGTGACGTTATTTGTCACTTTCATTTTTTATATTCTGTTTATCATTTTTTAGGTTGATAAAAGATCGGTTTGATAACGGTTATAAAGAAGATATCGCTACTTAGCGCTTGTGACGATTGCGGGGTGTCGCGCGGGTAGCGGGAGAGGGGTCGCATTCCAGCGGAGTGCACAGTTGATCCGAACGAATTGTAGCTTAACACTATACCTTATCAAAGTTGTCGAGCTACGCACACTAAAAATGAACACGAAGCAATTTTTTTTTATTTTATTTATTTATCAACTCTTAAACTAAATTACATTTGAATTAAATTGTATGTAAACTTTTATAGTTTGTCTAGACAATTTTGTTCTCGCACGACAGTGAACCCTCAACACTACTGATTTTAATTAAATATACTATAAAATTACAAAAATATGCATTTAAATAAAGCCAGTTTATCAGTACTGAGTAGGCTATAATGTGATACGACTCTTCTAATAAAGAGTGCAAAATCTAAAACAAGTCTTCTGAAATAATTTTAAGCGACACTAAATAGTACCTAATGAAAAAATGACGTTTTCTCAATTTGTTTGTTCTTAAATGCTAAATCGGAATGAATTTTGATGATTCCTTGTTCTTAAGGTTACAAATAAATATATATCCGACTAAATATATAAAGTAATCATATTTTTCGGTTTACTTAGGTGACGTAGTAGTAAAATTTGGGACGGTCTTTTGAAATATTAATTTGAAACTGTAAACTGACAAAAAAATGCCAATTAAATTCATCCAAGATGTTAACTTGAGTCCAGGATTTCAAGTCTTCGGTAAGTAGGCACCATACTCTCTCAACTGGAAGACGACTTACACCCGCTAAAATAGTAATCACAACGTGACGATTGTTGTCTCGTTTTGAACTTTTTTATTATTAATTGTTTCTTAATACCCTTTTTTTCTATGGAAATTGAGTGATAATAAAGCACATAAGTTTCTTGTTATGAAATACACGATAAATACGTGCAAAGTTGTTACCGCGTCTCTTAAAGTCTACTGAAAGTAGATCTACTAGCGAGCGTCAACCCCGAAGTAAGACTCTTGAAGAGGTTCGTTGGTTGAATGTACTAAAACTGCGGAGTGAAACCTGTATCTTGTGCAACATGATGATCATCAAATCGGTTAAAAAACCTTGATTATTTTCTAATTTTGAATTCATTAAAATAATTTCGAATCTTTTGCAAACTAGACTAGAAACTTGATTAAACATTGGATATTCACGTTTATCGTATGGACATCTTCGAAGACTTGGATTGTCTCACCGCAGACATATCTGCCTGCGGTTATGAGATAACAAAACTTGCATTGCCAGTGCTCTTTCTGTTTAGATAACTCATAGTTTTCTAATAAAAGTAAAAAGCTTTTGATATAAATGGTCAGTTATTTTCCTCTTCAGTGAGAAAATAAGTTAGATTTAAATATAAATATTTTTTTAAAAGCCACTGAAAACCGACTCATTATTTCATTACCTCGTTTCAAATTGAAAATTCTTTTTTCGAAAGGTAGCTTATAATTTCGAAATCTATATATATAAAAGAAAGTGGTGTTAGTTACACTATTTATAACTCAAGAACGGCTGAACCGATTAGGCTGCAAATTGGTAGGGAGGTAGCTTAGAACCGGGAGAAGGACATAGGATACTTTTTATTCTGTTCAATTATGAGGAAACTGGGAAAAACAACATTTTAATATTTCCCATACAAACTGAACGGGCGGAACGAAGTTCGCCGGAACAGCTAGTGGTTTCATATAAATTTTATCACTGTGCTACTTGTGATTTTAAAGTACTTCGACGATAATATTTATAACGGATCACATTAGAATCGTGACCTAGATTTCCAAAAAACATCAAAGTCGGTTTGCTGTTGTCCGATTGATCGCAAACTAACATACAAAAAAATATTCAGTCGAATTAATAAACCCCTCTTTTTAGAGTCTTCTAAAATTTACCTGTAAGTTTTTAGTTATTTAAATGAAAAATAATTGTTCTATTGCTGGAGGAGGATCCCCAAATAAAGTAACACAGTGTGGCGTGGTTACTTATTTTGATATCTTTTAAAACTAACCATTTTAATTCTCTTGCTATATAACAGGAGAAGTAAAAGCAACTTGCTTAAAATTTGAATGCTACGTCCATCGCATGGACGTTTCGCGAGGTCTTTGGGGTTGCAAGATCATTTTTCTACTTAGGAAATTCATAGAGTTATACTAAAATGTATGTGGTTTCATTAGAACTTAATGGCTATAAAAATTGAAACCGTTCGTTGTCTTGATTAGTCGGTTTAGTTAAAGTTATCTTAGCAGGCCCAGTCAAAATAGAATAAATCATAAATTGTAGTTTTATTTTTCCTTTAATATGACACACAGAGGTTTTATCGATACTCTTAGAGTTTGATTATTTTCAAAACTATTACAATAGTTGGTCCGCCTCGTTGGTCGAGTGGCTAGCGTACACGCCTTACTGCATCGACGAACCGCGAGGCTCGGGTTCGATTCCCGACGGGGGTAGGCATTTGTGTGATGAAAATTAAGATGCCTGCATTTCCGGGTCTGGGTGTTTATTAAATGTATTCTGGTATCTATGTAAGTATTTCTTGTATTAGAATCGTTGACTAACACCCATAACACAAGCATATAATTTGCTTACTTTTGGGTTAGATTCAATTTGTGTAACTTGTCTAAAAAAATGTATGTAAAATGTATGTATTTAGTGTTTATGAAGTCCTCAAGGGGTACAAAGGGTTAAAATCTACATCTTCTGTATCAGCTCTTTTAATTTGGCATAGAACGGAAAGCGGCTGTGTTCTTCACCAAATTTTTAAAGTGACTGATCACAGAAATGCAGCCTTTTTAACAAAAAAAAATAGCCCCTATGGTCTAGACACTGTAATTTCGGCTGGTATTAATTTCAAGTTTATTATAAAAACTAAAAACAAAGTTGACGAGATTGCATATGAGCCCGGTTGTTGATAGTTTTGCTACGTACCTACTCCTTTGAGGATACGGACGTAAAGATACTTTTTCTAAACAAAGAAGAATAACTCTCTCTTTGTCATTTTCTTTTCTTCCATCATCGAGAACAAACAAATAGAACAAAAGAAAGTACCGATCAAATTTATAAACTTCGTATTAAAATTATCTTCTTATTAAGAAATAAACCCAATGCAAATTAGCGAACAGTCAAAACGGCTTCCATTGTCCCAACTAAAGTGATAGACATACTCATGATTGTAAACTAGAGGTGGATAGCGAATTTCAAAATTAATTTTCCCTGTTTCAATTAGACGGCATACCTTGAAATGTTCCTCGCCGTCGCAGGCTCAACGTAATAACAGTTTGATGTCGCGTGGCATTGCCTACTTCCACCTGCTTGAAATTTTCAGCCTCCGACGTATAATCGACTTATAGAATATTCGACCAAGCACAGTGCGCTCGCTATATGAAAAGGAAACGTATTTTTATTCTTGCAAGTATTTATATACTAATTTTTATTTATTTATTTACGGGAGCAACGTATGTAAAAATTTGCTATTAACCTAATCCTACCCACATATTTTGTAAAAAAGATAACAGTCGCCTTTAAGAAAATGAAAAAATATATTATTTCCTATATAATAATAATAATCATTTATTTCAGACCATAAAATCCATCCATATAAATATTTGAATACAAGTTTAAAAATAAAAATCTTAACTTTCTAATAACTCATGCTTAACATGTCAAAAAAAAAAGAAATAAGAATATAGTCAACACAATACTTCAAATGATATTTAAAGTTAGAATGATAAAACAAAACATTAATAATAATAATAAGTGTCAAAATAAGAATACAATTAAAAAAATAACTTATGAAATGCAATAATCACAAGTTAATAAAAACTATAATTTAATTTAAATTAAAAACAGATTAACATAATGAGACATTAATAATCAAGCAATTAAAAACTTAAAACAACAATAATCAGTAAAAACTGTTACTGTGCGACTTTCATTTTAAAAATCTACCCCGATGGAAGTCCGTGTGCAGCGACAACCAATGTTTAATAAAAGGAGAGTCCCATCTATCCACAACAACTTTCATGATACTATTGCCACTCACTCGTGAACGGTATAGTAATGACGCACAACTCTTTCTAATGATGGCCTGAAAGCAATCAGTGTGCATGGTCGTAAACATATTAGACGCGCTGCGGAACCTCTCCAAACCCATCAACATCCTGAAAGTATTATTGTACTGTTGTTGTATATAGGTGCGTCAAACGTGATTTATTATATTTTTATATATTTTATTAGTTTAGTCGCCTCTGTGGTCTAGCGGTTCAGTTATTGGACTTGACTGCTTGAGGTCCCGGGTTCGAATCCCGGGTCGGACAAAAAAAGAAAATTTGGATTTTTCTAATTTTCTAATGAAAAAAAAACTTTGCTCGGGACTGGAACTGTGCCCGGTTGGCGAGAGGCTTGTCACCTATCACATTGTGGGACTTAGTGTCTTCGACTAGTCGTGGGTGCCCTGGTTGTGCCTCTGCCTACATCTTCGGGGATATGGGCGTGAAGATACTTTTTTTTATAGTTTACTAATAAATACATTTAGTATTTTCATCGATTTCCCTGGATTTCATCATTAGATATAGACTTAGTGGCAATGGGATATTTCGGAAGTACGTACTTTAAAATGTAACCTACACATTTTTCGGTTAAA
Organism: Calephelis nemesis; assembly: GCA_002245505.1. Taxonomy (NCBI): domain Eukaryota; kingdom Metazoa; phylum Arthropoda; class Insecta; order Lepidoptera; family Riodinidae; genus Calephelis; species Calephelis nemesis. The sequence continues at coordinate 54,310 of NJDD01000408.1, forward strand.
ACCTAGCTGTAGCCTGCAGTTACGCGTATGTTACACAACAAACACATTACCTTATGCTTAGTTAACATATTTTTAAACAAGCGTTCTTTAAAGTAATTTTGTAAAATTTTGCAGTAATCATGTAACGTACAGAAAAATATGAGTATTGTATGTATGTAATGGTATCACAATTTTAGAACAGATGTATCGTTTTCTTTGCAGATCATTTCATTTAAAAGCTGCTGTGATCGAGATGTAAAAACCATCTCTACATACAATTTTTACCAGGGACAAGTGATTTTTTAATTATAGGGTTATTATAGGATAAATTTAGGTGCAAAGACGATTATTGATACATATAGTGTATAGCGACAATTACCAACCAGTTATAAAATATCTCACCTTCTTCGAGCGCACGGATAATTTCCCCGACTTGTGACATCTATGCACATCTTAATTTACGAGGTTGAATGAAGGCAGGCAGCCGCCGTCACGGTTCTTTGTTATGGCGTCATTTGATTCCTCTAACAATGAACCCGGTGCTTTATTACGTGGAAAGATCTCCAAGTTCAATTAGGCTGGTGTAGGTTCTGGTGATTTGGAAGCAAATGTTGATTTAACGTCGGCGGAAGCCATTTTGTAAATTAACAGACAGGTGCTGGCAACGTTATTTCATTAAATATATTTTTTTATATTTTAAAGACGAACTTTTTTAGAGGATCTGGCGAACTTCGTATCGCTTGATACTAAAAGCTGCTAAAAGTTCGAATGGTTCGAAGAATTGTTTTTCCCGTTCTTTCCTCCTGAAAATAAATAACACAACAATAAAGAATTAACAAATTGGACGATTCGTTCGGACGTAATGCGAAATGGGCATTCATTTTTATTAACATGAACATCCTATTAATATTATAAATGCGAAAGTTTGTATGTTTGTTTGTTACTTCTTCACGCAAAAACTGCTGAACTGCTTAATGAAATTTGGCACACACATAGAAGATAACTTGGACTACCACATAGGATAGTCTTCATCCCGAAAATAATGTTCCTGTGGGACCACTAAATCAGTGTTTCCTACAAAATCCTACTACTACTAAAAATCTTACAACCACAAAATCATGCTTGCCATTATTAAATTTCAGTTTTGAGAGTTAAAACGCCGGCGAACTTAATTAACTTATTCACCTTTTTTGCCTTCTTATCTCGTAACTTTTTTTTTACTAACGAAAACTTTAACTCCTTTTTGAGAGGCTCCTTTAATATAATCTGTTACATTAATAATAATAGTATTTAATTGTTACCAGTACAATCTATAATTATTACTAAATATATTTAAAAAAGTTAAAACTACGTAAAGTATTTTCTGTGTGTTCTGTGTGTGTTCCGTTCTGTGTGTGATTTAGATGGAGATGTAGACTTAAAAATGAGTAAGGTATATAAAAAAATTTTTTTCAGCAACTCACAAGTCATTGTTGTCTGTGACGTCATAATATAACAAATCAAACAAAACCTCTACCTGCTCGCCGACCTAAATCGATGACCTCTTATTTTGTAAGGAATGACGTCACACGATGCTCAAACATTGTCGTCCACGTGTAAGTTCATGAAGGCAACAGAAAGAGATACTAAAATATTATTTTTGAAGATATTGTTTTTTGTAAGACGGACAATGCTTAACCATGGTTCAAAATTACTGACGTAGTTGAAAATAAATTTTAAAAAATCACTGCGCGGTGTGAATTCTCGGTAGCTCAAATTAAAGACGAAGGATGTGGATTTATATCCTATTGAATTTAAACTTTAAGGTGATGACTTTTCGTTTTTTGAAGGAGACTTTCTCTTTTAATTTTTTTATATGTTATCTTCAAACTTTTTACTTTCTGTCCCAATTTTGACTATTTTTCGTTTCAAAATAGACCGTGCTCGTTTCAGTTGGCCCTACTTCAATTTGAGTAAGAACCGACGTGGTTAGAAGTTACATTCAATAATTTAACATTTTTATCGCCTCTGTGGTCTAGCAGTTCAGTTGTTGGATTTGACATCTACTGACATGAGGTTCCGGGTTCGATTTCCGATTACGACAACAAAAAGAGGATTGGGTTTTTCCAATTTTCTACTTAGAAAACACGTTGCTCGGGATTATGTGCCCGGTTGGCGATAGGCTTGCCACTTATCAAATTGTGGGACTTAGTGCCTTCGGCTAGTCGTGGGTGCCCTGTATGTGCCTCTGCCTACCTGTTCGGGTTATGGGCGTAAGAATATATTTTTTTAAATATTTTTATCGCTGTAATATTACAATATTTTGCTTTAATTGATTAAAGTCAGCTTTTTGCAGTTTTACTGTACTCAACTTCAAAAACAATTTTTTATTTTACACTTTTTGACTTGATTTCTTTTGAGCATTTAATATTTTTTTCATTCAAGTAACTGACGGTTGAGTAAATAATTAAGGTCTACATAAGTAGGATACCTAAATGTAATTTGCTAATTTATTAATTTATAGAGGCTGCTGTTGTATGGCACTAATTTCCCAATTCCGTGGGGAAAAATCAATTGCTAGCAGCTCCATTGTCTGATGTATAAAATGAATTTTTGTTTAGAAATCAAAAATATTGTTAAGTAGTTTATATTCCTAATGATGGTGCAAAAAATGAACTCGATAGGTTAATTATTTTATATAAATAAAATAAATAAATAACGTAATAAAAAATACGTGGTATTTAAAACAGTACGAGTGTTTCTTCATTTAAAAATAATAATATTTCGAAGTTTAACCAAGAGCCGACGATGGAAAGTAGCTGCATGCCCCCGATTTCGGCAGGTTATATTATATGATATCTTTATACCTATATAAAAATCAATGCCACTTTTCGTTTTAATTTTATAACTCAAGAACGGGCTCACCTATCCAAACCTAATGTATAAGGCTTTGTTCGGACTATTTAGTAGATGGTTTATGTGAAGTTTGCATAAAATTGGTCAAGCGGTTCTTCATTTATCTCATTTTTTGTAACAAATGAATTCAATAAATGGCGGATCGTTTTGTTAATGGGTATTTTTCTGTCAAAATCAAACTTTTTCAGTTGTTTTTTTCTTTTAATGTTATGTCATTCATGCGGTCAAATACGTAAGGTATATAATATAAAAGTATCTTATATATATAAAGGTATATAATATAATATAACATATAATAATAGGTTTTCATACAAAGAGTCATTTAGGGTTTGACGTTTAATAAGTACAACTTATAATTATTAAACTCGTATCTTTATAAAATAATCAAATTGGAGTTGGTTCAATACAAAGCAGTTTATCCGTAAAAGACAGAAAGCCTTGCATTTATAATACATATTAGTATGGAAGTATGGATAACTTAAATATATATTGCTTGTTGAAAGAGTACGAGTATGTGGAAGGTTTGATACTGGGGAATGTTTAGCATACGAAATTGAATTTCCCTCGGCATTCCTCGCATAAACTACCCACAATATGGGGAGACTCGATTCAAAGATGGTGTTCTTTGTGGGTGATGGTAATGAGTCCAAAGTGCCCATTTGTTTGGAATATAATACGCCAGTATGGGGTATGCGAACCAGGTTTCTTGTATGAATTACTGAAATAAGTTGCTTCGGTAACGATAGTTTTATTCTTTTAACATGACTGTAAAGTGTGATGATATGTGCTTCATTGGTGTTTTTGTTTCTTTGTAATATGTATGATCATTGTTTTTTACGTGTTGACAAAGCAGATGAATTTTCTGAGAGAAAAATATACAAGTCGCCTGACGTGTGCCAAAGTTTGTTACCAATTTGAAGCTGGAGTGTTACGTCTTTTCTGTGTTGGAAAGTTAAAAGCAAAATTTTTCCAAATTGGGAAATGATTATGGTAAACAATGATAGATTTAAAAAAAAAAACAAATCAGTGACAACTATTTTGTTTAAATGTTTGCCCTACCCTCCGGACCGGATGACACTGTCATTATGTCGACAGGAGTAGGTAAGGTGGCAGATCCCCACCCAGGCAAGTTGCTGCTCTAAAATTTTCAGTTTAAATAAATAGGCGTTTTGGAAAAAATGATTGATTTCACTACAAATTACAGACAATTATGTTCTTCAAACAAATGACCTGATGACAATCGAACCTTGGACCTAAGTCTCGTGAATTGCCGGTGGTATAAGTCCTGTACGCTAACACCTCAACCAATGAGACGGTCAATATAATGAAATAAATAAAGATATTCCTGGACAAGTTACACAAATTGAATCTAACCCCAAAGTAAGCAAATTATATGCTTATGTTATGGGTGTTAGTCAACGATACTAATACATAGAAATACTTAAATAGATACCAGAATAAATTTTATAAACACCCAGACCCGGAAATGCAGACATTTAAATATTCATCACACAAACGCCTGCCCCCGTCGGGAATCGAACCCGAGCCTCGCGGTTGGTCGATGTAGTTAGGCGACTAGGCTAGCCACTCGACCTACGAGGCGGTCAAAAATACAGACATCTAAATATTTATCACACAAATGCCTGCCTTTTTGAGGA
>NJDD01000409.1:16793-27150 GCA_002245505.1 Calephelis nemesis
TTTGACGCATGACGCTTTTGTCATGATTTTTACAAAACTTTAACCGTTTACGCAGCGGAAGCTCTTAATAGGAAAAAATATCCCCCGATTTTGAAACATTCATCATTGGTGCTCCGCTCCTATTAGTCTTAGCGTGATAATATAATATAGCCTATATTATATAGGCTATATATTATCACGCTAAGACTATATAGGCTATATCATTCCTCGATAAATGGACTCTAACACTGAAGGAGTTTTTCAAATCGAACCAGTAGATCTTGAGATTGGCGCCTTCAAGCAAACAAATAAATAAATTCTTCGTGCTTTATAATATTAGTATACCTTGATAAAAATTGTTATATTGGCTAAAAATTGCCTTAATTTACTACAGGTGTGATTTATCCAATTAAATTTACTATCTATTGTCAAACCAAGATATATATGAGTATCCACTATTTCAATTAATGGAGTTGTATAATCTACTATTACTCCGCCTCTTCACAATGGGCCATGATGTCCCATGACAGAATGTGCGATGATCGCCTCTTTGATTGTTGTACGCTACCGTCGAGTGTGACTCATTTATGCCAATTTATGCATTGGCTGACGTACGAGACGGACGTCCCAATCTCTCTATATTTAATGTAAAAATTATATTGTAGCCATTTCCAGTAGGATAATATTAGGGCTTTTGTATCTCTCATTTTGCTTCGCTTGAACGCTATGCAGTAGCCTTGATATTAAAAAAAAATACCTTTTGAATTTCTCAAAATTTTTTAACATGAAATTGGGGTTTGTATCAGAATCAGAATCAGAATAATCTTTATTCACATGAACCATACAAGTGGTATTTGTGCGTGTCGACATTTTTTAAACTACCACCGGATCGGAATCGCGGCCTCACACTGAGAAGATCCGGCGAAAGAAACTCAGCGGGCTTGTCTTTTTTTAATAATAATATTTACAATATAATCTAGATTAAAAATACTAATTACAATCTGATTTTAACTTAAATAAAAGGTACAAAAAATTACATCAGAAATTGCAGTGGGAGATTGAAACCTCTATTCCCAAGCATGTTCATCTTCCAAATACTCTGAGACCGAATAATAGCCTTTTTGACATAATTTTGCTTTGATACATTTTTTAAACTTATTTATAGGTAGATCTCTAATACCAATGGGCAGCTTATTGTAGAAACGTATACATTGACCCAAAAAGGATTTACTAATTTTACGGAGACGAGTTTTGTACGCGGTTAGATTATTTTTCACATTTTTTTTTGTAAACATACCATAGATTTTTTTAACATACATTAAGTTTTCATAAATTTATTAGGAACTGAAGGTTAAAATATTTATTTCTTTGAATTTTTCTCGGAGGGAATCCCTTACTTTAAGATTATAAATAACTCTAATAGCTCTTTTCTGTAATACAAATATAGTATTTATATCTGCAGAATTTCCCCAAAGAAGTATCCCATAAGACATTAAACTATGAAAATAGCTAAAATATCCACTTGACAGTCCGTGGGCACTGCAGTGCCAATATTTTTTTTACGCAGAACTGTTAGTGGCACTGCAGTGCCACAACCTCAAAGCGTTTGTAAAAATTTGTTTATTACGAATCGGTTGTGTATCTGTGCCTCAGCTGTAGTATTTAATGTTAAGAATGAATCATAGATGGCATAAAAACCTAGTTCTATCCATTTTGATGCGCTGTTTTATCGACAGAGCAATTTCAAAGTGACATGTTTTTTTTCTGTGATTAAACTATTCGGGCCGTTTCAACATCGGTTAATGTTCTTATTTTTTTAACTGCTAATGCTGCTGAACTAAGCCTATTTGCCAGTTTCTCAATATGAGGTCCCCATTGTTATTTATTATCAATTGTGATGCCTAAAAAGACAGTGGATTCAACCAGATCCAGATTAGATCCATTTAGTTGTACATTGAAATCTACTAGCCTAACATTGGGCATTGAAAATCTAATACATTTCGTCTTATTACCATTTAAGAGAAGATTGTTAACCGTGAACCAATGTACAACTTTGGATATCGCATTGTTCACTTCGTCATACTTACCCAATTGCCTTTTCACTTTAAATATAAGTGAAGTGTCATTCGCGAACAAAACAATATCGTAGGTATCCCTTATGTAATAAGGTAAGTCGTTTATATATACAAGAAACAAAAATGGACCAAGAATAGAGCCCTGCGGTACGCCAATCGTAACCGCAGAACCCGAAGAACATGTAAGAAGAAATGTAATATTACTGCACTAGTTAATGCAATGCAGGTTGTGTTTATGAATCAAAAGAATAATATTCTGGCGAACAAAATCAGATTACAAATTTGTAGTTGCTGTAGCAGTCAGAAGATAGCAAAGTTTTGTTGCCCACTGAGGGCTTATTTTACCGACCATATTAAAAACCGAGTCCAGTGTCAAACGTGTTCAAATACCAACTATGATTCCGATGACAAGTTACTTCAATTAAAATTAATAATAACAAAATTTTTATTTCTTGAATGTCTGCTTACCATTTAAAACATTTTAATAATAAAATATTTACAAATATTTAAAATAACTAAATTATATTGGACACTAACATTGACATAAATAATGCTCTTAGCAACCGTCTAGGCCAGTTTTTAATTCGACTGTGAAATTCAGCCTAAGTCCAAAACAAAAAGGAAAGTCTGTTTAAAAGTAATAGATGCAAAATCAGTGTTAACTTGATTCACAGTGGTCTATTTGGTTTTATGAGACTTAAGAATTTGAATAAGGTATATCTTTTAAGTAATATACCCGACCGCCTTGACCGCCTCGTTGGTCGAGTGGCTAGCGTACTCGCCTAACTGCATCGACGAATCGCGAGGCTCGGGTTCGATTCCCGACGGGGGCAGGCATTTGTGTGATGAACATTTAGATGTCTGCATTTCCGGGTCTGGGTGTTTATTAATTGTATTCTGGTATTTATCTAAGTATATCTATGTAATATTATCGTTGACTAACACCCATAACACAAGCATATAATTTGCTTACTTTGGGGTTCGATTCAATTTGTGTGACTTGTCCAGAGATATTTATTTATTTATTTATTTATTTACTGATATCGTTTACTGAATTTCAGTTATGAATTGAATGAAGTCCGCCTTTAATTGCGCTTGAAAGCGTAACTTTAACTTAAATCTTGCGTGTCTTGTGTCTTGCGTTTTTTTTTTGATGAGCAGTATCCACAACGACCTGTGTTATTATTGTTAGATATTGCTGAAGGCTCGGGCCCATCTAATTTACTTATTTCAGCGATTCTGAGTCTTATGGTTCTCGGCGAGGATGTATTTAGAGCTCGACGTCTAAGATGCGGAGTCTAAGAAAGCTTCAATTTCTATGTTGTCTTTATAGGCGTAGTCTCTTTCTCTTCTATAGCTCACCTCGTTCCTTCTGGCTTCTCTTCTAGCGTCTGGAAGTTGAGTAATTATGTTTCCAACACGTCGCCTAGTTGGCTGTTAGGCTGGAGAATTATTCTATTCGTAAAAATAGCGGGAATATCCTCTATCTACCTCAGATGTCTCGTCACTGTCATCGTCTTGTTAAGTACCGTATGTCTCTTCTTGCACCTCCACAATATGGTCTTCCTCCTCACAGTCATTTTCGTTTTCATAGATAGAGCCAGAATTTAATTCCTCTTCCAACAACAATCTGATTCTGTCATCGTCCATTTTGATATGGTATATAATCTAAAAAGAATAACAAAATTGATTAAAATATACTATAAAGCAACATATTATATGCATAAATTTTACTATGCAGAAGTAATAAAGTGTTCAAAGTTTGTAAGAAATATGTAAAAATTAATAAATACATTACATGAATACTTACATCAAAACTTGCACCTATACTCGCGTTGGTCTCACGAACTGATTGGCGCCAAATGCTACCACATGTACGCTTCGCAAAAACGCACGGCGTGCATTAAATTGAAATAAACCATAAATCCGGCAGCTAGCAAAGTACTTGAGTTCTCATGATTTGCGTGCATAAAAATAATTACGAAAATGTGTTTCGTCGGTCTCAGAGACCAACGCGAGGTTAAAAAAAAACTACTAAATAACTTGGTAAAAAAGTCAAGTCAATTGTCAATTGTCAAAGTTGGTCAAAGTTGTTTTAGCTGTCAATGTCAATCAAAGTCAATGGTCCGTGCTTTTTAGGTTATGTTTGGGGTGGTTTGGGGTATAGCTAGAAGTTTGTGATTTTTGTTAATTTCTTAATGTTACTTAGTTTTAATCTAGACAATCAATAAAAATGCTAACCAGAAACCTCAGAATCGCATGTCGTCGATATTCTCAAACACTAACATTTAGGACTGTTGAATCGTCTCCCGTAAGTCATAATTTCAATTTTATATAAAGTTATTATTTGAGATACCGGCTGGCCTCGTCTGTTTATTAGTGATATTTAAAACGCATCTTAAGGTTTTATTGTAATTATTCTAACATCACACAACAAATCGAACTTGTTTTAGAAATTTGATAGATATTCTTGAGATAATAAGCACCTACAAGAAAACCTTAGGAAACATTATAATTGTATACATATACATATATTATAACAAACATCATATTACAATTTCACAATTTTTTGACAAGTTTTTTACTGATATTCTGTTACAGACCCAGCACAATGAAAACCAAATTGGATTATTTTACACCTTAGACAAAGATTTATGTAAACAATTATTTGGTCATGGAGGTTTGCCTAAAAGTTACTTAAAGCAAGCGAAAACATTTACAGAAACTACATTAATGGTCCGCCAGCCAGCATTAGATATAATGGATTGTATAAAAGCTACAGATATGAGTAAACCTGTTATAAGATATGTTTTGTGTATCCTTTTACAAAAAGATAATCTTAAACTTTTTTAATAATAATGTTTTACGTTTATAGGATTTTTGGGTAGTAAGTAGGTAGAAGGGTTGCAGTTATAGGTAATGAGCATTGATGAGTGTATGGACATTGTTGCATTTATTTTCATTCTCTGCAGCTGCAGTAGCAGGTTTTGATGATTTTTTTATTGTTTGTGATTTTGCTTTGTCTAGTTTATCCACCTTGAATGTCCTCTTTTGTTTAGCTAGAACTAGCTATTTTTTATGCAGTAGATAGTGTAATAGAACAAAGCAATTTGAAGTGTTCTTGTTTTAATACAAGGTAGGAGAAAATTAGCAAGTTGTCATTAAGATTTTCTTGATTTTTTTCCGGGTCCATAAAAAGTATACACACAATGAAGGTGGAGTTAGCCCCCGATATTCAGTCTCTCCACGGCAGCCTACTTTCATACAAATGTCATAAAAAGATATAATCTTTTATTTAGTTTGACAGTCACTGATAAAGGCATATATTGTAGCCTTTATAGTTTTCATTGTAACAAGGTTCGGTTAAACCAGAAAAACTTAGATATCTGTGTGGTTATTACAATTTTATCAAAAACGTTTTCAACCAAAAATTGTGTTTATGTTTTTATACAAAATTCAACCCTAAATTTAAACTAAAGTATAGGCGTTTTTATTAAGACCATTTTCATGAAAAAATTGTAATGACCACAATGGTATCTAAGTTTTCTCAGGCTTAAATTAACCTTATTACATTGAAAATTATAAAGGCCATTTAAGCCTTTATCACCAACTGTTAAACTAAACAAGAGATAATATTTTTTATAACATTTGTATAATTTTGGGCCGCTTTGTGGCTGCCCTGGAGAGGCTGATTTGTGAGGCACATAACTCTCCTTCATCAAACACATGGATTCAAAATAAAAAACTGTAACAATACCACTAATCACCCCCAGGTATCTGTTCATTAAAGAATACAAGTAAAAAAACTTCTAGTTCTGACTTCATTCAAATTTATAAAAAAGTAATATATGTATAAAAACACTATCTTCAATAACATGTTTGTTTTTAATCATTCTTATATTATGCTGATACAAGTAAATAACATTTTGCTTATAATTAATAATTCGTTAATAAGTGTTTGGGCCGTGCTACGGTTAAACTGGATAAAAAATGACTAACTGCCCATACTGCAGTAACAACTTCAATAACTGGCCACTTATTGGTATTCATACATATTTCCACAGTTCAGTACTCGTAGAATCCTGATTATCCAAATCAATTCGAACAAATGGTAATTCGAATAATCAATGTCATAGTTAAATCAAACTATATATGACATTTAAATGTTATTTTAAGTAATAAGTAGTTAGACAAAACAATATAAAAAAACGACTATATACCTATGTGGTTCAAATGTAATGAATTACATTTTAATATGTACCAATGTTATTTACAATTTTAATTGAAAAAAACTTGTTATTGATCTTTGACATAATTAGGTTTTTTATTATAAGACAAAGGTTTTTTCGTGACATAAGGTTGTGAGCTGCCATCTTCTTTGTTAATCGCATAGGTAAATTTTATTAAAGAAGCAGAATTTGTTTAATGTCTGATATTGTAGATACATACTCCTACACCGCATACTGTCAGATTCATAATTTTTTTTACCCTCAGTTATCTTTGTTTTTTATCCATTTTTGTAGATGTCAATTAAACATTATAAGAGGAAATGAAACAAACAATAACAAACACAATCATGCAAAACAAATGAAAGCGGGAGTAAAACTTATTATGTGTCTAGTTCCGCGGTTTGAAATGTTTCAAGCAGCAGCCAGAGCCATGGCGTGAGTCCGGATAATGGGATGTTCGGATAATCGGGATTCTACTGTATAGCCAAAATGCAAAAAACAAAAAAGTAATTGATTTTAAGAAAGCTGTCATTTTCGGAAACAATTAGAAGCAATCACTATGTCAGGGCAAAACAAGAAGTACAGGCGTCTTAGGAAGTCAAATAAACAGCCCTACCATTTTTTGGAAACAGGCAAAACTCAAGCTAATCCCAATGATTGCCCATGTAGCAAATTTATGCTTTGAGAAGGGAGTTTTTCAATTGTTTTTAAAAAATCGATTATCCTACCACTTTATAAGAATGGAGCCAGATAGGATGCCGACAACAACATCAGTACTATCATTTTTTTTTATTAGATATTATAAAAACTCATCAACAAAATGGGATAAAAATTGTCTTATGGCCTTTTCCGATCAAAAAAGGTTTTTGATATTGTTTCTGTCTCCATCTTTATACAAAATTTTGAATAAAATGGTATCAGTGGAATCCATTATTGTCAAATTATTTAACAGATCGCACACGAAGGGTTAAATTAGGAGACCATGCTAGTGATGACTTAGATGTAAAGTTTGACGTACTGCAGAGAATGTTATTTGGGCCCACTCTCTTCTTTTTTTAATATTAACGATAAATAGCGCTCAGCTATTCTCTTATGTTTATGATACTGATTGATATTGGATGATTGGGACCTCCGAATCTGTTTTAATCAAGTAATATACACACACATAATATAATAATAATAGGTATTGTTAATGTGAACTGAATAAACAAGGTTTTTGGTTGTAAAGACAAATGTATGTACCATTTTGCTTGAAAGACATGTTAAACTTACATATTATGCTAAGATCAAGTGAGTAAGCACTTACTCCAGTGCCAACCTTTGTCTTTAACCTGCTTGCGTAGTTTCGAGTCTTGAAGCATTAAAAGATTCAATCATTATATGTGTATTGAATTTGTATCTTTTAAAACTTTTGAACTCTATAATGTGTTTTTCACATTTTTCAATCAAATCAAAAAAAGCCATTATGATCGAATGCTAGTATTACTCCCAGTTCCGACTCTCCATTCAAACGCTTTTAGTGCCGCAAAACTATAATCAAAACGACCCATTGAGATTGAATGCTAGTATGAGTCGATAGATGAGAGAGTACCTAACGTCAATAGTTTGTGTTTAAGGGCATTTTCTATTTTCTCCACTGCCACGTGTGTTGCGCTTTCTGTTGATTTTCATCAATTCATTCATGTTGTGGGTGTACAACTCGCACTAATACACTGTCTACTCCACTGGAACGTGACCCCTCTCCCTCTGCCCCGCGCGGCGCTCAGTAGTGATAGCATCTATTCCCTTTCACTTTAAAGCCTTCCTTGTAAACTTAGCATCCAAATGAATGAGAAAATCGTTGGTGCCTGATTTTAGCAACTTTCTTTTTCGTTTGTACCTCAATAGTTGTGAGGGGCCTCAAGCATGCAAACTCCTAAGTACCAACGACGAATATAAGTCAAATGTCTTTCGGAAGACCTAGGTTTTTAGGTTTCCACACACTCAGACAAGAGCACATATTTGATTTGACTGATGTGCAACCTTTAAAAATGTCAAAATTCTTCAAATGTGGCTTTGAGTGCAGAGGTCATTCCTTCGAGGTACAAACATTAAACTTGAGTGAATTGTCTGTAGATATGTCATGTAATATAAATAAAGATAAACATGATTGTACATAACTCATTTACTTAGCCTATTCTTTTGAAAATAAAAGTCACTCATTGACATTTGAAAAGATTTACTGATAAAAAATATTACAATAAATATCCTGAACAAAGATATCAGATGGAGAAATTGGCACTGGTAAATCATTAACAATGGCACACCTACTTCATTATGCATATGAGCAGGGCTACCTCATTGTTCATGTACCTTGGGGTAAGATTGACATTGATTTTTACCTATTTATTCTATAGACATATTTTTTTATTATTGTACTGACTATTATTATAGACATTTTAATTATAAACTGGATAGCTTATTTGCTACATATTCATCATGCAATGCAATTTTTCAAAATGATAATTTTAAATTTGATACAAACATTGCTTAAAAATAATTAAATGTTTGTCATGTTTTTTTAAATAACGAAACACTTGTACTGTTTTACGTATTACTTATAATTTATTATTATTTTTTGTAAATGTAAAAAAAAGCCTACCGGTTTCGCTTATACAGCATCATCAGGGCTAAAACTTAAACTACTCCTAATTTAAATCTGATTTAGCTCTGATGATGCTGTATAAGCGAAACTGTTAGGCTATTTACAAAAAAATAATAAGTTATAAGTGATACGTAAAACAGTACAAGTGTTTCGTTATTTAAAAATATGAATATTTAGAAGTTTTACCAAGCGCCGACGATGGAAAATGTCAAATAGTTTGTCATGCTTTATGTTGTAATTTACAGTGTCTGAATGGCTTCGCCGAGTACAACGTCATAAAGAAATATCAAACTCAACACGCCGAGAAGGTCTTGTAGATATACCAATAGATGCTGCAGCATGGCTTCTACACTTCAAAACACAAAACCTAACACTTTTGAAAAATAGTGAAGTAAGTAACATTAAATGATTAGACTAAAATGGTCTGGATGAAACTTGTTAGAACAGTAATTGCTGCAGGCACAGACTTCATAATATAAAATGGATGAAAATCATTACTGTAGTTTCCTGCGCTAAAGTAGCAAACAGACGAAAATTTCAAAAATATTGGTTTGGATTCATGAGCCTTCTTATAACCTATACCAATTATTTTTTCTGCATTTTTTAATATACAGACTGGATTTTAGGACGAGGGATCTATTAAAGAAGAGTACTTAGTATTCGATTCTGAGCTCAATGATGGCATAAGTGCTATAGGGTGTTCGTGTGTGACTTTTTAATTTCGGTAAACACAAATCTTTATATACTAACTGCCTTATTCATAAAAAAATAGTTAAGTAACCTCCTAAGCATTGCTTAACTAATCATTTGATTAAGCCTTAAGCATTGCTTAAAAATTTGTTATTCATAAAGTTCATTTTGACATTGCTTAGTTAAATACTGCTTAACTTGGTAGGTTTTGGTAGAAATGTGGCTGTATGCGTATTTCTTTTGCTAAAAGTGGATTAAACAATTGTCATCCGTTATCAACATCGTTGTTTCTAAATACGGTGTCGGACATCTATAACCTCTTGCTAAAGAGTATTTATATTTCTACAATAAAATACTCTAAAGAGTATTTATATTTCTACAATAAAATACTCGTACATATTGTACTACAATAAAATTAAATTTATTATAGTAAATAAAGTTGATGCAACATAGACACAAAACGTTTAAATTGATACACTACATTTCAAAAATAATGTTTTTAATGCATCTACATTATGTTACTAAGCTAAATATAAAAATGATGTCATTTCTGTGATATTTTCCCTGTGTTGGCTCGAGTTCCTTTGTAGAAAGTAGAATAGACCATCTACCATCTAACAGGAGTTAAACACCGCGTAAAAATCGAGCATAGGCTTACCGTCACTAGCACCGTGACAACTTACTAGGAGGTGAATTTCGCAGCGACTCACCGGGATCGGTACCACCGCCTTACATACCTA
>NJDD01000409.1:47687-65459 GCA_002245505.1 Calephelis nemesis
AACTTTACATGTCCGAAACGGCAGCAATTCATACATTGGATTGTCGGGAATTGATATATTTCTACTTTTAGAGATGTGTGAAATAAGAAAACCCTCTCCGGTAGAGTTGGCCTTCAAAAGTCAAAAGCACTGTTTGGGTCGGTATCCATGTAGTAGATCCATTTTCCATAAATTTTCTATCAAACCGGCGTGCTTTTAGCACAATACCACAGTGTTCTGGAAGGTCTAGATTTTCAACCAGCTCCTCCATGGACCAGTCGGTCGGGACACCTCTAATCAAACCCAGACGAGTAGTATTATATGTAGGTATGACGGCTTTATATTTGTAAGAATTTAGTAAAGGGCTACCTGTAAAGTTATTGGCATCCTGAGCAGTTGTGAAAGTAACTGATATTCTATTACGACCGACATTACTAACACCGTCTTTAATAATATTTTTGATTTTATTGTTGACTAAAAAGCGACCAAATTGTACTGACCTGATAGTTGTTCCAGCAGACGGGTCAGGTTCTACACGTGATACATGAACAACAAATGGACCTTTATCTCTTTCAGAATAGAATTTAGGCAAATTTAATTTAGGGTGTGTATAAATATTTTGTGTAACAACAGAATTTGAGGGTAGATCTATATTAGTTTTTTTGGATACGCTTGCCTCAATATCTTCACCACGTCGTTTCCTATTTTCATTTTGTGATTGTGTTGTGACTGAAATTGGTACAGAATCATCTGTCACAATATCAACGAAAACGACAGGATCTGGGGGATCGGGAGGGTCGGGAGGATCAGGATCCATATTACCCCGTTTATGAACCACTACAAACACTTACCGACACCTTTGCCACAAAAACACACTTGTTACTGATCCAAAACCTTGATCAAAACACTAAAATGTGTAAAAACGTTTTAAATCGAACGAAAACACGTGTGTTAAACAATAGCGTGACCCAATCATCAAATTTGACTTACTCTTTTTTATTTATATAGGTAACATTTTTATGCTACGTCGATGGTTTACGTCAGCTGTCAATAACAATTTGAGTGAGCCGGCACTGTGAAGAGTAAAGTTTGTGGAATTTTTAAATATTTTGTCGAATTTATCGAGTAAAATAAAGCATCTGTTTATCAGATAAGCTATTCACATGCTACATTAACTGCCATCATGTTTTTAAGAGGTATATTATTTTTTAGCATAACTTTCAAGCTGTAAGTAAGAGTCGGTTTTAGCAGGCGTGTATTATTCTCAGATTGTTGTAAATCATATTTAAATTATGATCAAACCCTACTATCCCTTAATTTAAACTTTAAACCACAGTCTAACAATTTGTACTTTTGATATAATACATTGGGCCACGTCAGTGTTATTAAGCACCACAGTTAAGCCGCAACGTTGTGCAGTTATATGCAAAGCTAACAAAATAACCTTATTATTATATCTCATTCGTTAGTTCAAAGTTTTCTAATTTGCCTGAAAATGAGAACAATTGTCTTTAACTTCACTGATATTACACCAAAGAAAGTGACTAGGTTGTATGACAGATGTAAAAGTAAAAAAGAATTATTTGTCATTTACTTGTTCAGTTTCTTACTGTGCAGCTACTACTTTACATTACTTCATAATTTTATTTTGTGCTGTCGAACAATATTCTAGCCAACATTACAGGAGCAGCTTTGTATTAATGGTTACCACTACTTGAAAGGTTTCTATTAACTTACTTGAAATGTTTAAAAAAAAACATAATTGCAGTGCGTTTTAAATGCTTAAATGCTTATTTAATATTCTTTCTTACAGAACTAGCTTTAGTGTTCCTTTGCTCATTGGTGACAAGTAATGCAATTTTACAAGGAACCATTGATGTGAAACGCTTACAAGAAATCCTTGCAGAAGGTGTTAAAAGTAAAGACATAAGTGCATTATACTTTTCTTTAAAAGGATTAAAACAATTGAATGCAAACATCCCAGATGTCTGTGAGGTAAGTTTGTTGTTTGGTAAGGCAGACTTAATTTTTTCCTAACATCGAATTTCTCCATATGCATCTGTACACTCATATATTTACATCTGAAACATTCTAAACACAGCAGTTGAACCCTGGATTAAAAGAGATACCCCAAAAACAACAGTTGTTAGCAGTTAGTTTAGTTGTAAGACACAAACTGCTCTAGATACAGCAATTTTCATTTTTACTTCAATAACTTCACTCAATACAAAAGTTTACTCTTTTAATTGAATAACTTCATTTGTTACAGCAGTTTTTTTATATTTACTTTAATAACTTCACTAGATACATCAGTTTACTTTTTATACTTTAATAACTTGCAGCAGATTACTTTTGTAGTATAAGAATTACCTTAGATACAATAGTTTACTTCTATACTACAAAAACTACCTTGGAACTAGTAGTTAAATTATGATTAAGTTAAGTTTTGACAAAATCCAACTAATTTATTAATTAGGTATAAATGATACCTAAAAGTTGAAATTAGTGTATTTTTCTGTTACTAAACTTACCAGAAATGCATGTTATATGTCTTTAATTAATTTATTTTTGAGCTATTTAAAATTTAGTTTTATTACAATAACTTTTTCTGATTTCTCTGAAGAAGGTTTTTAACAAAGAACTGTTTGACTAGTATTTTAATGTCACATTCTAACAATTGCAGGACATTAAAAATGCTAAGTATGATCTAAAGAGTGTAGAGCAAGTGTTTTACCTCACAAATGCAGCAGCTTTGTCTGGCTGTCAAAACTATTTGAAGCCAGAAGTGCTTGGCACTCCTTCACAAGTACTGGATAAGAAAGATGTAACAATACCTGAGCTGTACTATGCTATTTATTCATTGAAAGCTTTGGGGAAAGGCACAGTCTATGACAGAGAAGAAGGCTTAAAGAATCTTATTCAATTGTTGAAGAAGGATGATTCCCCAGCAAAGTAAGTTTATGTGATAGTGCATTTGTATCTGCATTAAATTTTTGTATGATTGCCTTGTTCAGCTTTTGTGAAGTCCTATTAACCGTTTTTCTTCCAAACCACTGTAAGATGAGAGAATCAGTGTATTTGTCACTAGCTCATTGTGTTTATCCTTCCTGTGTGGTAGTTTTGCAATGACTTGTGTGATTTGATACAAGTTCGTTACTTATTGAGGGCATGCTAGACGATCACTAGAAACACTAAATAATTTTGTGTCAATAAACACCAGTGTCTATCGACATTTTGTATTTCTTATTACAGGAAATTTATCATACAGCTTACCTTCAAATCCCAATAATTCAAAAGGGCAGGACAAACATTTCAATATTCTTTATTTTTTTTAATTCAACAACTTTTTGTTGCATACAAATAAAAAGGAAAGTACTTACTGTGTATAAAATAAAATTTTACAATTTTGAACTAAAGGTAATTCTTTTTTTAAATTCCATTTGACTAAAAATATTTTCTGATGTAGTTTAAATTTGTTTGTTTAGTTTGATTTTCTGTTACATACAGTAGTGAAATAGCAAATTTATTTACAGTTATGGTTATGTATTTGCGCTGTGCGAACACATGGGTTGTGAAGCGTGGAGCCTGTCACATGCAGAGGGCGCACTGTTAGCGGCTGACGAGAGTGACTCAAGAGCACTGCACTTTGAAGGAGGCTTACCTGTCACTTCATTGCTGCTGACTACTATTATCAGGTACTATATTGTAATTTATATTTTTACTCTGTTAGTAAAGCTAAAGCTAAGGCCTTGGAAAATAGAGGAAGTGGAATTATAGAAAATGGGACACTGGTTCTGAAATATGGATATGAATTTTTCAGATAATAATGATAACTACTACTATTTACAAAACTATTAATATCTCTAGCTGCTTGCTTTTACAAGCATTGAAGTGATTATTCATGATCAGTGAGGGAAATAACAGATTTTTTTTTATGTATAAGGTGTCCTAAATATTGACCCGTGCTGTACAAAATTGCATTAAAACCCATTTACTAGTTTTTGCGTGAAAAGTGAACAAACCAATAAAAATTTTAATAACCCTCATTTTTGGTTCTGTACCAAGTAAGTCCAAATACAATAAGCAAAAATGTTTTGAAAAAAAAATCATCTACAAATTTAGTTTAATTACTGATGTGTATGATTGGCTTAGTCCAGTTGCAATGAAATAAGGTATAGTTAGCAGTTAGCACTCTCTGTGTAAGCACATGAAAAACATTTTTTTCAATGCATATGATATGTACTGCCGTTAAAAAAAATTTTTACCGTTAAGACTTTGGTAGGTGTTGTTATGCAATAATACAGAAATGTAAATAATAATTAATCAGTGTTTGTTGGCGAGAGCGGCGCGATCTAACACATAGATTCTTATTGAAGTGAACTGGATTTCAGCGCAGAGGGGCGGAGCGGCCGTCAAGCGGTGTTCCTGCGATTGGGTTAAAGTAGTGCTGTTCCCCTTTGCATTAAATATTTGTCGATAAATTTACGTACATCGCAGCATTTCACCGGATTTAATTTTTGATAGATCACCAATTTGGAATAGCAAACATTTAATCATAAAAATAAGAAGAGCTATGTAAAATAATATTATGTGTAGCTAGATTCTAAATCGGACTTTACAGTTCCTACAATACGACATAATAAAGTCTCCACACTCATTCCTGTATAAACATGTAATTTGTTGAGGTATTGTCACTGTTCGTGATAATAGAACAGTCGCCTTTTTCTTTCCTTTGTAACAAGGATGAACATCTTTTGCACATAATAAATCATCAGAATCAAAAGCACTCGGTTCAATTGAAGTTGCCACCGCATCGACGCCGTGCTCACATCAAACACAACACTTCGTCGCCGCGACACGAGCGATCTGGCCGCTGATATCCAGTTGCCCCGCTAATCGCTGAGATCCAGTTTGAGGCCTAAATGTAAAAAACAATTCTTAATGGTATTACTTATAATATGCATTGCCAAAAAATTGAAAATACTTATCCATTTCTATATTTTCTCGATGACAGATCGACGCCCATATAGATTTGTGTTGTTTATGTTAAGCACATAACGTCCCTCGCATGACTGACTCTCATATCTCAGTTTAGACAGTTTCGAAAACCCACGCTTTTGCAGTTGGTCATTTTATGTTTAGTTTCTATTTATACTTTATAGAAATGTCAATAAATCGAGAACCAATGTTCGTACAGTTACGTGAGTTAGAGAAAATCGCAGATAACAATTTCAGGAAGATATTTGTAGTCCTAAGTCCTAACTCAAATCGCCGAATTAATGAGTTAGGACAGTTAGTGATGCGAGGGACGATAAGCTAGACATAATGACTATATACACTATAGGAACTATATTGATAAACGTAACACGATAACAGACTGGTTCTAACTATAATGCCTACTTCTTGAAATTTTCGGAGCTGTTGTAAAATAAGTAGTTCTAGATAGGACCTCAAATATAATACGAAATAATTATAACGACAAGTAATTTTGATTTATTTATTGTAGTCTGATAAACCGTCACTCACTCGATGAGCTCTCCTCAACATTTATTATAAGTTCCCGTTCTTGTATATTATCGAATTCCACATGAATTTCGCAATCCGACGGTATATTATGTTTTGGGTTCTTTTCTCAACTTTTTCCCAGTTTTCAACAGTTACTTGCGCGTAAGCTTTTTTTAAGAAATCAAATGTCTTATAAGGAGGATGGGTATTCTTTCGTGCGGCGTGTCATTTGATTTGTGCCCATATTAGTTCTATAGCATTGTACTTGGAAATGATACGGCGGAAGTCGAAGAACCCATTGACCACATTCAGCAGCTTTTTCGTTGATAACATATTTTTGAGAAGCTTTTTTTCGACTTTAAAATATTCACTAATTGTAATTTTAATAAAGAAATATCCACATTTTCGCCATTAAGTCGGGTCCAGTCAATTATCTCTTGTTTTTTGTTGGCCTGCGTCGACATTTTATCAATTTGTTTGGAGTGATATGTATGTATGCGTTATGGGCAAATAATTATGAACGGTTCTTCCAGAGATTGCACCATGTCTTTACTGAACTGTTGGAAGCGGTGGTGTCGCCAGTCCAGTTCTAAGATACTGCGTGGTTTGCATTTAACCAAGTCTCGTCAGTAAAAATAACATTTGACCAATCTGATATCGTGAGGCTGAAGCAAGTAACATGTTGACGCTCCATCAATATTTTAAGTTTGTCTGATTTTTTATTAGAAAATCCAATTGTTTTCAAAACCATGCTCTCGACGATGTTTTGCCATGAAATAAACCACATTCACGTAAAGAAACAACAAGTTTTTAAGTGTTGGAATTTCATCAGTGTCGTAGTTGTTAACCGATGTCACACGACGTGGTTGGCGTCTTTTCGTGGAAGCTTATTTTCCAGCATGCCACTTGTACAGTAAGCTGCGGTAGTAATTTGTGAAAAAGTAGATCTACTAATTCCTAATGCGGCCGCATGACGCTCTCGTACTTGCGACCAGGGGGAATAGCGGGCCGCCATTTTGATACTCTGCTTCAAAGTAATTACGAACTTTGATCACCAGTTCTCTCGCCTGCCTTTTTAGAACAGATTCTTTTGGCATTTTAATATTTGACAGCTGGGCAGTAATCAACACGGAGGAACACAAATACTCAACGTAACGTATGGATAATGTGAAAAAACTCAGCGAACAGAAATGTAGTAACTAGCATGACAGTCTTGTTGCGAGTGGCAGATTAAAACAAACACAAAATGGCGCCGGGTCATTAAGTGTTCCACCTTGAATGAATATATTTAAATGTTTTGTTGAAAGAAAGAAAGAAAAAATATTTATTTGCGGAATATGAGTGTTACAAAGATGTGTGTGATGTGATATGAGTGTTGTATTTGTCCTTGTTTAAAATATAATAAATATATGCGAACGATATCATTACTTAATTGGTCACAACAACTATGAAATTAAACTGTCATAACGAAAATAAAGAGATATAAATAGTTTAATGAATTTCTCTTTGGGCTTTGAAATTTGGTTTGAGTTATGGATCAATTCAAAATTTTTGGACGGCACCGAGGTTACGGTGATACTGTTAAATGTGATAACTAAGATAAAATAAGAGAGGAGACGGCCTGTCCAGGACGTACCGGTCGCAGAAGAAGTCGTCCCCGCTGACGGAGGAGCAGCGCTACAAGTTCGCGACGTACCTGGTGTCGCGCCGGTCGGTGACCACGCCCAAGGGCGCCGCGCTGCTGCTGGACGCCGCGCTCGAGCTCGCCGCCGACCAGGTACCTCCTTTACTTACAGGAATTTATTTATTTGCTAATAGAACATCGAAAGGCAGACAAGCCGACAGATTTCCTGGTGGTAACAAATTAACATCTAATATTTTACATTCTCGTGTCACGTTGCGGGATTGAACTTCTCCAAAACGGCTTGACCGATTCTCATGAAATTTTGTGCATATTGCATATTAAGTAGGTCTGAGAATTGGTTAACATCTATTTTTCATACCCCAAAGGGATAAGGGTGACTCACCTCAATTTTTTTTACTAAAATCACATTACAGAACAACGTCTGCCGGGTCAGCTAGTAGTTTATAAACATGATAGTAATAATGCGTTGCCTACTTTAGATTAATAAGCCTTTTTAACTCAGACCGAAATAAAAGTAAGAGGTCAATGCGCTTGCAAAATTGAACCAAGTAACGTGAAGACAATATAGTATTATGGAGATGACAGCTCAAAGTTACATTTTTATTATTTAATAACATTTGCGAAAGAAATTATAAGCTATGACCGTAAATTGTGATATATTACGATTACAAGATTTTTTCAAAAAATCTGGAATTAATTTTCTCAAAAGTAAATGACCGATTTTCTAAATAATTTTAAAAAACAAAGAAATGTTTATTTTTTTTCTTAGAACACGAAACTACTCGCCATTTTAACAGTGTTGTGAAAATAGCTGACCACGTCCCAAAAGTTGGAATTTTTTTCCCTTTTAAAATTCAAATGTTTGTAAATTTATCCTTGTGACATATCAAATCTTGTTCTTTCGTATTTGTATGTGACTAATTACTAATTAAGTAATCTAAAGTTTTATAGCATCATTATGGACGAATGGAATGATAAATTACATACATATCTTCACGCCAAGTCCCTTACGGGGTAGGCGGAGAGTATCGAGTGCCAGACTTAACGATCCTGACAGACCAGTCTGGTTTTACCTCACGTTCATCACCCTTTTCATACAAATACGCCGGTTTCGGAGACTCTTGATACCACCCTCGGATAATATCCGAATGATCTGATCGTGGAACGTCAACCTTGGTCTCCCCAGGTACCTACATCCATCCACATTCGCATTGTATATCTGCTTTGTTAATCTTTCATCTGTCGTTTTTTTCCACATGACCGAACCAGCGGAGCATGCCCTTTCGCATTTTAAAAACAACAGTTTCTTTCAATCCCACTCTTTCTCGGATCTCACTGTTACGAATACGGTCAGCGAGCATTACACCACAGATTTTCCGTAGCACTCTCATTTCGACCGCATTTGTACTACTTTCATGCTTTTTTTGACATACCCAACTCTCGCTTCCATACAATAACGTTGGGATAAGCACAGAATTATGCAAAGCGAGACTAGCTTGTTGACTCAAAACCTCGCTTTGAAATAGCTTACCCAACGCTTCATTCACACTATTCCCTGCAAACACTCTCCACTCTACATCCGCGGTGTACCTTCCATCCCTGCTTAAAGCGCAACCAAGATATACAATTTCATTCACTTGCTCCAACACTACCTCATCAACTAAAACTTTTACATCCGTTCTGTCTTCGTCTCTTTCAAACACCACAACTTTGGTTTTCATTGCATTGAAATGTAAGCCCCTTTCTTTACAATCACCTTCTATAACTGTGACCAGTGTCTCCAGCTCAGATGGTATAGAGCCCTAAAGTACAACATCATCTGCATAAAGCAGGCAGTTGATCACTCATACGCATTCCCACATTCATAGACCTTAACCTTTGAAGACATTTGTCTAAATACAAAATAAACAAGCGTGCCGACAACACACGGCCCTGCTTGACGCCAATGTTGACACCAAACCAAGGCGATATGTTGCCGTCCACCCGCACACACGCCTTACAATCTAAATACACAGACTGCACAGCACTCAGCAAGTACACTTCTGTCCCATAATCTGGTAAAATATCCCCAAAGGTCCTTACGTACAACCCTTTAATTAATGATAAATTATAATTACCAACAGATTCTACTACATTGTGATTGCACATCTATTACTATCACTTATACAATTAAATTATTTATACACTATACATATTTTGATATGTCAACAATATACTTATTTATTTATATTTATTACAACAGTTAAATTCAATCCTTCCAATACAATAAATTGTCGTTGCTTTCAACTCTAATCAGTCAAGACAAGAAACAGCAAAGTAAACTCCCCGAAAACAAGAATTACAACGTATCTGATTTTTACTACCACTGTTTTCAAACCTAGCCAGTTAAAAGAAGAACCAAGATTTCTTTAAATATTAAGTTAATAATTTTTATAAATATTTTATTAGTTATAACTTCTAGAAAATATTTCTTCCCACTATAATATGTTTTACTTTCCACTTTGCTTAAAATATGTTTTCACTGTTAAATGTACTAATCAACATACTATAATGTTTATTACATTACATTTGTAAATATCTCCATATTTTTGGTTAGTCACATTAAGTTTGTAATCAATATTGCTAAAATGTAAGATTCCTATAACTTCAGCATTTGTTTTATACAAGTGATGATGTTTTATCACAAATACACAAGAAATATCCAAGTAAAATAAATGTAAAATTTTAAGTGCCAAAAAGTGGTTTGCACGAAGGGAACGATTAACACTACATAAAACTTGTATGCACTTCTTTAAAACTAGCTAATCCTTGAAAAAGTGTATGAAAAGTTAAAGTTAAATCCATAACAAACTGCCAGCTCTTAAGGTACCTAAAGGACCACTAGCTGTTAAATGATCGTCAATACGGATTTCGACGTGGCCTTACAGCTGGTGATCTTTTAGTTTACTTAACACACTGATGGGCGCAAGCAATTAAAAGTAACGGAGAAGCATTGGCTGTCAGTTTGGACATAGCAAAAGCTTTTAATCGGGTGTCGCTCAAGGCACTTCTATCGAAGCTTCCTTCTTAAGGTCTTCCTTAGAATTTATGCAAATGGATCACTAGTTTTTTTACGGATCGTAGCATCAAGGTCTTTGTCGACGGTATGAGAAGCTTGTCATTGCTGGTGTTCCCCAAGGCTGTGTGATTTCTCCTCGCTGCTTCTTCTGCATATCAATGACGTGTTGCAAATTAGTAACCCTCACTGCTATGCAGACGACACTACTGGGGAAGCCTTATACTTTGGCCGGCATAACATATCTCGAGAACTAGTCATCGAGAGCCGATACCAACTTGTGTCTAAAGTTGACAATATTTTGTCTGAAATTTCGTTTTGGGTCCAGCTGAGTCTGGTGCAATTTAACCCTAGCGAGACACAAGTTTGCGCGTTTTCCGCTAAAAAGACTCCCTTTGTCGCATCTCCTCGATTTGAGAGTATTTTCCGAACTGCCACAGCCTGCATTAGTATACTCGGTTTTGACATTTCGAGTGATGTTCAATATCGTGGTCACCTAGAGAAAAGGGCTAAAATAGCCTCTAAAAAACTAGGAGTGCTCAGTAAAGCGTGACAGTATTTCAAGCCGACCCATCGCTTACAACTATACAAAGCGCAATTTCGGCCTCAGATGGAGTACTGTTCTCGACTCTGGGTAGGAGCTCCACAGAACCAGCTCCTTCTGTTTGACCGCATTCAACGTAGAGCAATGCGAATTGTCAATAAACGGGCAATCACCAATCGGCTTGATTCCTTGACGTTGCCTAGAAATATTGGATCCCTCATTGGTTTCTACCTAATCTAACATGGGGAATGCTCTGAGGAATTGTTTGGTTTAATTTCAGCCGCTGATTTCCACCTTTGGACATCGCATCAGAGTTTAAAGTATCGCGTAACACCTTTGTGGAATCATTTACCGAAGGCGTTATCCCCAAACGTTTATGCCTTAGGAACTTTCAAGAAAAGAGAGTACTCATTACTTAAAAGTCGCATCTGTGATACTTCTGGTGTTGTGGATTTCCGTGGGCGGCGGTAATCACTTTCCATCAGCTGTCCCACTTGCTCGTTTGCCTCCTCTTGTATAAAAAAAAAACAACCTATCCAATAAATGACAAATATATAACAGTGTACTTTACAGACCACTTTTCACAATATTTATTAAATCATTTTTATTGTATTGTGATTTTTATTATATTCATTATATTATACTCTTATTATATACATATGTAACTATTTTTTTAAACTAATATTCCGTTGCTGTCATTCAAAATTCAAAACGTGTTTTTTAGCTTCCCTTTAAAACAATGTTGCATAAATCGTTTGTATGTTGTGCTCTGTGGGCGATATATTTGCCTACCTATCATATTTTATCACATTGTTATTGTGGGTAGATACCCTTTTAGTACCTTTGTGTATATCTTCATTTATAAAGATACTTAATACTTATTGTTACTTAATTTTAATTGTTTTAGCCAACACCAATAAACATCCAGATCAGTGGAAAGAAATACATTACATCAGAATCTGATTCAATTGAATTCTCAGTGACGGATCTGATAGGAAGACCCATCCGTAATCTCAAACCTGAAGAAGTCGTCGCACAGTCTGGTACCCGTCTTGCTGATGACGTTGTTGTGTTATCCAAACAACCGCTGACACAAAAACCTGGTGATCCTAGCACATTTGTTCTTAACTTGAGCAAAATTAAGGCTCAATATGGCTTATACAAAATTTCTCTAAGTGCTGGAACAAAATCTGCAAGCTTCAACATAGCCGTGCTCGGTGAAATAAAGGTTGATAGTATTGAGGTGGGTGTTGGCGATGTCGATGGAACCACAAGCCCTAAGGTCACTACTGTAACTTATCCGAATAAACTCGCTGAGAAACTGCAAGCAGATCACCTACAAAAGTAAGTAATAGTAATTCTTCCATGAGTATTATTTTACGCTAAAGATTTAACTTATTATTATTATGTATTAGTTCACCTCAATTACTTGTTACAGCCAATGTTAGATACTTCTTTGCAGAATAGCTAACTGCATGAATTTTTTCCTCGTCATAGTAAAAGAAATGGATGTAAGTCTATTTCTTACTTAGACTACCCGCGCTTTGCGACTCCGCGTTCTTAAATGTTATTGTATTATTTTTTCGGAAGCACTATAATTATAAATACGTTTTTTAAGCTCGGTAAAATTGACTAAAGCCGACTTCGACTTCAATAGTAATGTCATCTAAGTACACATAAATTGGAAATTTTCTCGATTTTTAACCCCTTTCAAAAAACGAGGTTGTTATAATTTTGATGTTTCTGCCTGTGTGATAGTGGCCTCTGTCTGGTGGTATCATAGCTTCTGAACACACCTACCTATTTAAATTCGAGTTATCCTGGGGTTCTGTATTCAGGTCCAGATTTGGTGACACAATGCGACTTTAGAAGTGTGCTCTTTGCAATAAAAAAAAAAATACATTTTTAAATCTGTTCAGAAGTGACTACGAAATCGATCAACATATTATTAAAAAGTAGGAATCTTTTGTAATTGGTTAAAAACTAGTCTAATGCACTCATTGTATAATAGTACATAATGTGGCCTTAATTAAATTAATCCCGATTCAGACGTGATCATTAAGATATTTAGTTATTAGTATTTATGAAATTTTAAAAATATATGGTT
Organism: Calephelis nemesis; assembly: GCA_002245505.1. NCBI lineage: Eukaryota > Metazoa > Arthropoda > Insecta > Lepidoptera > Riodinidae > Calephelis > Calephelis nemesis. Next base: position 60,523 of record NJDD01000409.1, read on the forward strand.
TGGATTCAGTGATATCTCAGTAAATTATCAATTTTTTTGGAATGTTGTTAGAGAATACATTAGTTCTTTTAAAGTTTTGGGATATAAGCTAGATTGAGATTGATGTCGGTTCTTTTATGTAGGGTGAGCCTGAAGTTCACGGTGCGGGACAAGTTTAACAAGCCGGTGTTGGTGCAGCAAGCGTTCGTGAGGATAGCCACAGCTGAGGACGACCACGAGGCTATTTTCGTCGCTGAACCCGACAACACCAAAGCCTACAAAGTTGAACTGGTCAGTATTCGGATTTTTTATTTTATAAGATAATAAACAAGCAGTCACCTGCTGGAGATGGTGTAAGACAATTGTAAACACATCGTAGAAGTTATTGGAGTTGATGGGTGGGATCTTACTCTTCAACTGATTGCTCTTTGTCTCTAACGTGGAAGACGAAGTACTGTCGCTATTTAGGCGAGAACAGGTGAGACGGGTGCCATAAATCGGGCGAGTTGGCCAGTTCTGGTGGAATAATGTATACCCCTCCCCCGTCCCGCAGAACGTGGGCGCCCTGTGGCGGTCGTGGCGCGGCAGCGGGACCTACACCGTGCAGCTGGTGGTGGGGGACGCCGCGGCCGCCGCGCCGCTGCTGTGGCCGCTCGGGGACATACACCTGCTGCTGCCTACCGCCGCCCCCACCGCGACAGGTAATATATACTGGAAGCGAACCACAACCTAACCTTAAACCCCAATTATAAGGACATAATAAAAAGTTAAAAAAAAAACTAAAATAAGAGTTATCGCTCGTCTTTATCTCGACCGACCGTTAATCAATGAACTGATTGTACTAAAATTTGGTTGGTGGATGGTCTAGCGTTTCAAAGATAATCATATTTTCTTATTATGTCTACAAAAGGGATTCACGTATCAAAATATAACTTAGATGAAGATTCACTTAACGTGTAGTTCGATTTTATTATTTGTTTGTGCTTTATAAATTGTATAAACGTAGAGTATATGAAAATAGAGCAGCTGCTAAAACTGACGATTATACACTATACCAGAAAGTCAATAAAAAAGAAAAAAAATCTCACATGTTCTCGAGTAATAAGCATAAAAAGTGTTCAATATCTTAATCATATTTATTTATAAAGTGAGTGTAACTGAGCAGCTAACCTTTTGTTGAATTTCAATCTGTTTAGTATTCAATCTGTTTTTGTGTTTAGTTTCAATATATCAGGTGTGACATGACTAATCTGTGAAATCAGTTTGTGTTGTATATCATGCGTCGGCGTGTGGTGGTCGTGGATTGTCTAGCACTACCGTCGGGGCAGAATACAACAGGGAAGTAATGCTATATTAATTATATCTAACCATATACTGCACCTTATACCTTCGTATAAAGCTTCCACTGCGCGAAGAGATAAGAAAATTGCAAGGTAAGTAACAAACTTTTGTCAGACTAGTTTCGGTCCTAGTCACCATTGTAAACATCATTAATGTAAGGAGCCGGCTCTAACACAATCCGTTTTTGAAATAAATCAGTTTAACCCTCTTGATAGAAAATCGAAACACTATGCTTGGCCTTAATGTAGCCAAGCTGATGAACTAAATAAATTCATGAATGAAGTGAACAGCTGTTTGTTTACAATGAAATACCGCTAAATAAGGCAGTACTCAATCAAAGAAAATAAACTAATTAGGCCTATTAAATAAAATAAGCTAGTACGTACGGAAATAAGTACATACATTTAACTGTGTATTCGAATTTTTTCTGATTTAAATGTACTTGATTAGGTTATTATAAACAATTAAAACTAAGTACTTAGTGCTCGGAGTCTCGTTAAGGGATAAAAACGGAACGAGATAATCCGGCAGAAGACTTAGGTGACTGACATAGTTCAAATGTGTAGCAAACTAAAGTCGCAGTGGGCTGGTCACATCTGTCGAAGAAGCGATGGTCGGTGGAATTATCGGGTTCCCGAATGGAGACCATGTGAGAAGTGGAATGGAAGCGAAGATTAGTGAATTAATTGATGTAATGGATGAGAGATGCCTGGATTTACTGTGTGTAACGGAAACTAAGTGAAAGGGTAGTGATACTTTTGATCTCCCCGATAGCAGGTTGGCTCTGTGGGGGGGTGTATCGCAGAGAAATCACGCCAGCGCTGGGGTAGGTATCATCTTATCGTCTGGCTTAGCCTCAGGCCTGAAAGAATATGGTTTCGTTGGTTCAAGACTGCTCTGGATCTGTATTAAGCTGGGAGTCACGCGAGAGAGAGTAGCGGTATGCTACCACAAAAACTCCGCTATGTTGTCGACCCATGACCTGGAAAAGTTTTAGGGTTCTGTGAGAGATGTTCTGGATATGGTTGAATTAAATGAAAGAGTGATTATGTGTGGTGACTTTAATGTTTGGGTGGGGACGCGATGGACCGGTTTTGAGGCCGTTATTGGACCCTTTGGTGATAAGAGAGTGAATGATTCTGGTAAGCATATTGTAGATTTATGTGTGGAAAGAAATCTTGTGTCTAACACAATGTTTTAGCATGAGGGCATACATACGTATACATGAAGAAGGAATGATCAAATGAGTATGATATATTTCAATTTTTGGTTGATAGTCGCCTCCGGAAGTGCCTAATGGACACGAGAGCCTTCAGAGGCCCAACTCTTAGCACGGGCCACTACTTGGTTACTAGCCGGTTTAGGGGTCTGTTTCAGAAGTGGAGGCATTGGCGAGTAAGTGTTTCATTTTGGGGACTTGAAGGGATTAAGAGTCTAAAGTTCCTGAGTGTAGGAAGCATGTATGAGAGTCAAGTCCAAGACAGGCTGGATAGTGTGTGTCTACCGGACTTAGACATGGATTATTGTTGAAATGTTTTGAATGATAGTATGGTTGATGTTGCGAAAGAGGTATGTGGGAGTGCAAATATGTACAAGTGTATGAATGGTGATGCATGGTCGGATGAGAAGGTAAAAGCCTCTGTTCAAAGAAAGAAGAAAGCTTGGCTAGACTATGTAGCATGTTTGCAGTCGAATGACAGTATGAAAGGTTTGAAAAAAGAAATGTACCGTTGTTGCATGAATATCACCAAACACTTAGTGAAAGCACGAAAGGGAAAGTATAAAACTAAAAGAGGATTGGCTAACAACTTACAGATTAACACCAAACTTTTTTGCAGGGAGTCGTTCGTCTGTCACCAGAATGAATGTAATTTAGTCTAAGAGTGGTGATATTCTTGCAAGCTCGCATGACGTGTTAAAACGGTGGAGTGAATATTAAGGAGATATGTATGAATATGCCTAAGATGCTGCCGCTGGATTCGAGTACTCAAATGACTCGGAAATAGCGGAGGCATCTGACGGCATTATGATGGAAGAAGTTGAATGGGCGATTAGAAATATGAAATACTGTAAGACTGCGGGAGCAGATATGGTTACAGCTAATCAAATTTGGTAGTCCTGCCGTCCGGGACTCTTTTTGGGTTCTTTGTAACAAATGTTGGAAGACCAGCAGAGTACCCAAAAACTGGCGGCGTGCGGTCACCGTGCCTTTGTGTGTGTGTGTTGTGTTTATGTTTAGGCGAAGTACTTGTTAAAACAATGGTAATTCGTCTGTATCTTCATACTTTATAAATAAAAGTATTTGCAAAACCATTATATTCAAAATAGGTTTTTGTATTGACAAAATACAGATCTTGTAAGCAGCTGCTTTATTTTTCATATACTTCCTGTATACTTAAATATAATGATAGTGAAATATTATGTGAACTGATGTGGTTAACGAGAGGTGGAGGTAGTTATAGGAACTTTTAAAATTTCGAATATTATCCTATTGTGATGAGCTTATTTGATACGCTTTGAATGGTACTTTTCAAGTTTGTTGTTAGGATTACTTCCCCCTACAAATATTAAAACAATTGGTTAATTATCTCGGTGTATAATAACGTATAATAGTATAGCGTACCAAATGTCACGATCCTTCTAGGCCTGTTGAGCTTTTTTCACATTCATACAGCTAGGTGTAAATAAATTATTCCCTAAAGAAGTTTGACTTTTCACGTATGTACACTAAAACACATTTTTTGGTAGTGTTCAGTGCAGATTATCTCATTACGTCCACAGTAACAATTTTTTTCCGATCGTTTGTGAAAAATGAATACTAGTAATCTATTCACTAAAGTACATATAAATAACAAAAAGTGTACGTTATGGAGGCTAAGCCTTTCCAGAAACCTCTCCTCTTTTTAATATAATCAACCGGAAGGCGTTTCCTTCTCCCTCTAGAGCGGACGAGCGCGCCACGAGCGGAGATCGCGCACGAGTTCCGGGCGGCGGAGCCCCGTCCGTCGCGGCTGGTGTCGGACGNNNNCTGCTGGTGGTGCTGTGGGCCCGCCTCCGGGTCAACCTCAGCGCGCTGCCGCCCGCGCCCGCGGCACTCGTCTTTCACCTCGCGCTCGCCGGTCAGTATCCTCCTCACTGCTGCTGTCGACTTCCTTCACAAAGTGCCGCCACCGCGTAGGCTTGAACGCTGTGGTGATGGTTGTCGGAGTATATTATACATTTACAAACTACTATTACCTCTATATTTAATTTAAAAAAAATCTTAAGTAATACCTACAAAAACATACAAAGTACAAAGTTTCACGATGATTAATTTTAGTTTTTTTTTTGCAGGAAAATGTCACAAACAAACTTATTTTCGTATTTATAATATTAGCGGAAATAGATGAATTGGTTTAAAATACTGTGTGATTCGGTGACAGACTTCCAACTCAACTTCGTTGACTTCATTGCGAAATGGTCAATGATGAAAAAGATATTAATTACGGCAACATGATAAGACACATTTGTGTATGCGTACAAAATGCAATGACACTTTCTCACATTTTTAAATGAAACATTGCAATTATTATTATTAGATATATATATATATATATATATATATTATTATAATATTG
>NJDD01000409.1:65483-98371 GCA_002245505.1 Calephelis nemesis
TTTTCTTCTGTAATATTTATACCAGTCAAATAGAACTGAAAAACTATACGTGATTTTGAAAAAAAAAAAATTGTTAACTTCACCGTGTAATAAATACAATAGATCTAAGGACAAGCAATTAAAAAATACTACAAAACATTACGGATTAAAACCAATTCCTTGAAGTAATTAGTATTACAGACTTGGTGTTAAACTATTTTTTTAAATACGTCCCGGCGAAGTTCGTACAGCCCGTCTCGTAATAATTTTTTAAAATGTGTTGATAATATTTTTTCTATGCTAGGCTAAAACGAATCTGAAAGTCCAAATATTAAAAACTTGCTTTTACAGTCGGGTTTGTTTTACAATCTTTATAATTGAAAAATAACAATTGGTCGTTGGTAATCAGACAAAGCTAAAGTAACACTATGTTGAAATTGACCGTAGATGTGGGTAGATATTAGGTAATGCATGTGTTTGGTGGCGCAGGTTTCATGGGCCTGTACGGGCTGCTGTGGCTGGAGCTGAGCATGTTCGAGACCCTGCGGTACCTGGTGCCCCTGGGCGCCGTCACCTTCCTCTCGGGTCACCGTCTGCTGCGGCGCCTCGTCAAGGACAAGCACTAGCCCCCACACACCTTCACTCCAGTCTCCACCACATTGCAACACAAACACAATGCACAAGCGGGAAATCACAATTTTAACTTCCTAGAGAAATGATCTGATGTCGGATGTCGCGAATCTAATATTAAACTTGTAATCACCAATGATGATGAATTGACGCGAAAAATGAGGAGCAATACAAAATTACTATAATACTTACATTTTAAAAACAATTATGTACTTGAGAAATAAGTAACATTCACATATATTTTTTTAATCGCTGGCGTTGTGTTACCGTTAACGTGAATGTTTTGACTTGATTGAGGAGGTGGCAACTCTAGTAACAAGTTTAATTTAATTTAAGAGATAAAAGCATTTCTACTTTCGTACAAACACAGGAGTTGTATGATTTCAATATATTTATTGAAAAATGAAAATATTTTAGCACTGCAATATGTTAGGAGTTGGTTAGTCTTTGCTTGTTTTGTCTGTAACATTGAATGGGTGCAATAAATTTGAATGATTGGAAACAATTTTTGTTTTATTTATTGTAATATATACATAGTTTACCATAAAAACAAAATTTTGGATAGGAAAAGATACATTAAAACAAAAAAAAATTGCTCGTCTAGCTAAAATAATTTCTAGAGTCGAGATTATGCAAGAACAGCAAGTTAATAATAGCTGTTGAAACGCTTATCGGAAAGCTAGATTTCGTATTACTATCTAGCTAGTCTGTGGTTCACTGTGATACACCCGAATGTTTATGAAAAATGCCATTATAAGTTTTCTTTTAAATATTTATTTTTTCAATGCAAAAAAGCATGATAACTGATTTGTATTCAACTGAATGTATATTATTAAACTAAAACATTATTATCATAAAATTCTCGATTATAAATATAAAATTATTGTCGTCGGCCTCAGTTGGATTGATACTGAAAGGTTTTAGTACACCCTGTAAAGTGTATAACCGTCGAGGCCAAATTATGAAATAACACTACAAAGTTGCTACAAACACGTGCTTTCTATGGGAAAAAATCACTGTTAATTTTAATGGCAATGACTCTTCTTAATCATTGGCCATGATGAACAAAAGCAGACGGTTACAAACGAATAGAAGGCACAATCGCCTATGATCAACGTTGAAAAAGAAATCAAATGAATTTCGGCCACAAGTACCCATTGTACGGTCTAAAGGAAATTAACAATTTTCAATTTCATATTGCTGTCTATGTCATGTCCATACAATTATTCTCATTTTTCATAAATTTTATAGCTTGTAATATTTCGTCACGTTTACCACCTTTATGTAGATGATCTTCTGATTTACAGATAATTAAGATTTGGATAATTTCAAATGCAATGTAACTGTCAATAATAATGTTTTAGCCAGTAAATCTGAATTAGTAAAGCATGGTTAGAGCCAAAGTTAGAGCACATGATAGCTTTTGCACAAATTCGAAATTTACGCAATTTCTTGCCCATGTGCATTAAAATTCCGCTCGTACAGACTCTCTTGCTCCCCACCCTTGACTCAGTTTGTAGACTCAGTTTACTTAAAGAACTTTTGCCTAACCTACCTTTAAACGCAGTAAGTACTATTGGATTGTTAAAATTTAGTTTCAAATAAATCCAAAGAATCTGATAAAATATTTTTTTACTATTAACTAAGTGTTAACTATTCGCCAGTAGTTCAAAATGACATAGCCGATTCCAATTTCTAATATTGCATGAATCGAGGCTCAAGAGTAATCCTACTGTTCTTATATCTGAACCAGGGTTGTTGCTGATACAGGTTTTTTGTAATATCAGCTGATGCTTATTTTTTTTAATTAATATCTGCTGATGCGAATGCTGATTTAATAAATACATATTTACCCCTATATTCCTGAAGAAGTAGGCAGAGGTAGAACCAGATAACACGCAATTAGCCTAAGGTACTTTAGACCCATAATGTGATAGTTAACCCACCGTCAACCAGACACTTATCAATACTCGGGCAAGGTTGCTTTAATTAGAAAATAAAAAAACACATTATGGTTATAAGACCCGGGATCAAAGCTGAAAACTAATGTGATAAAATTAAAAAATATGTATGTACTTACTTTACTATGTTAACTACGAACGAAAAAAACGAACGGATCTTAGGCAGTGACATAAGTCAATTGAGTTCATAACACTTTAGCAAAGATTTTTCCAAGAACCGAGAGTAATGAAATACCTAAGTACGAGCCGCAATCCGCTCGATCACCCTTGATCTATATAGGACTTTAATGCGTGACAACTTAAAACTTTAAGGAACCTGTTCTGTCTCCCACAAGCGAACATTTCCCAGGCCTTAGAATCCAACTCATCATCGCCGTATCTCAGCAGTTCAGGTATAAAATCCACGCCAAGTGCGCGCTTAGTTTGTTTCTGCTTTAAGGCAGACGCAATTTCTTTTCGAGACAAGGCATGATCAAGCTCATTGGCAGTTTGTGACTGAGGTAGACTACGGATATATGATAACTCTGCTGTTCGATCGATATTCAGAAGTGTTTTGAAGTGCTCCTCCCACCGTCTAAGCACTTCATCTTTCGTCTTTAAAAGATTTCTATAAATTTTAAAGAAAGAAAAAAAAATAACCTTTTTATTTTATTTTTTTAAAATTTATAGAAATTTTACAAGCACAGGGCAAGTGCTAAAATAAAAAATACCTTTAAAAGATTATTGCCATCAGCTAATTTCAGCAGAACTTTTATAAAACTATTGCAGGCGATAACGTTGCGAAGTTTGTTGTAAAATCTCCCATCTGATTACTGTTAGCAAACCACTGTATATATTTAGCCGTCAAGCCATTGCTTATCTTTGACTTCTTATGCAGGAGAAAGTAGAATTAAAGTCGTCCAGTCAGCTTCAACATCACCGATGTCACTGGAAGGCAATATTATAGCTAAGAGATTGCTGGTAACCTTTCCTAACTTCTGTATTTATCAGTTTCCCCACATCTACACAAAGGCTTTTTTCTGTTTGATCTACAGGGGCGCCGCCGACACCGAAGTTGCAATTTACTTTTAGTGAAGGCTAGCCTATGATCTGTCCAACAGTGCACCACGCATAACGCGGGTAATTAGGACTTGAGAGATATCTCGCCGCCTCGATGGCATAGTCGATTAGATGCCAGTGCTATGATCTCGGGTGCAACCACGTCGTTTTGTGCTTGGCAGGGAGACGAAACATACTGTTTGTTACTGTTAAGTGGAATTGGGCACATAAACTAAGTTACAGCTGGCCGTTCGAGTTTATGTTGCCTATGATCTTAGGCCATGGTGACCTAGGACTTTTGGGACAGGCTTCGTAATCGCGGCCAACACTGCAATTGGTCTCCCAACAGTAGGTACCCGTTTACTATTGGGTATTTTGGAGAGATTGTCAAAAAATGTGTCTAGATTAATCTAGCTTTGATATTAAGCACTGATGATTTTAAGATAATTGTCACGATCCAAGAGCAGGCGCTGGGTGTTAATGCGCTCCGATATGTGCACTGGAAATTCTTGAAGGCCTTTGATCATACTGTTCCTGACCGCGAATCAAACTCCCGACCGTATCAGTTCTGACGCGGCTGTACCTTTAGAAAATGTAGCCACCGCCGTGCTCGGTCAGTTTATCTTCGTGTGCGTTACCCCAGCTAAAAAGTAGCACCTAGACTGATATGAGCGGGACAAATAATTAGTGCTCGATGTGCTGTAAATGTGCGCCGAATAAAAAATTTGTGCATGTTGTCGTTTTGGAAATAAACGGAAAAAACACTTCCAGCTGGGGTAACGTTACCCCAGCAAGAAAAATCTAAACTAATTATCGGAGAGTTAAAAAATGTATATGAGCAGAGAGCACAAATTTGTGCAAATTTGTGCGCTAAAAATAAAATTTGTGCGTCTTCAGGTTTTCGAGATATTGCGTTTCCTGCTGCGGTAACGTTTTGCAAAATCGTGTATCTCAAAGACTATTATATGTGCGCATGTGGAGTAATCACGCACAAATAGCTCTTAATTTGTGCGTATTTGTGACAAAATTAGATTCAAAAAAATATGTATAGTTTTCAAGTAATCGCGGTTTTTCCAAAAATCAAAAAAAAATCGTAGCGCCTAAATGAGAAAATATATAAGGTCACCGAAAACTGTATTCGGTTCTTCTTAACGTGTATATTTACCATAAAAAAATTCAAAACCGTACATACATGCGTTTAAATAATAATATGAATTAAAGTCAAAAAACGGCGTTCTAACTTTGACGTGATTGCACAAATTACTGTCTCAACCTAAGATGTTTAGGTGTTAACAAAAAATTAGTGCGTTTAGTCAAATAATATGTAAGATAAATATCTAGTGTGAAATATTTCGCATTAAGTAAATATAAACAAAAATCGAAAGAGCAACGTAAACACTGGTTATCCGACCAAATTCGAATGACTACAAAAAAGCGGCGTTTTCATACATACTGATGACCTTCTTTATTGAACGTATTATAGCAGGTACAGTCACACTAATAACTAAACTATGACTAAATTTAGGGAACTAATTAAAAAATGCATTCTGTTACTATATGAAAATATGAAAGACCTTGTACGTATAATTATTAACATTTTTATTTTCTTAATTGTGATTCTAAAAGTAATCATGAGATCACAGAAAAAAAAACTTAATTGTAAATATTTAAAAACAAAACGTTCTTGTCAGCTATTTGTACCTTGTAAAGTTTAAAATCACAGATCAGTTTCCATTTAAAAATTGAGATTGGTATCGATTACGATATATTTTACACATATGTTTATACGTAGGTACATAATATACGTACATTACGCATTTATGACATTAATAGGATAGGATAGGATGATATATATTATTTTCGAATGAAATAATATAACATATACAAAAAAAATATCGGTAAGTATCGTCACGCCCATATCCCTGAAGACGTAGGCAGAGGCATCCACAACTAGACACTAAATCCCACAATGCGATAGGTGGCATGCCTATCGCCAACCGAGAATATATTCAATCCCGAGCAACGTTTTTCTTATTAGAAAAATTGGAACACCCCAACTTTATTTATTTGTTGCCCGAACCGGGAATTGAACCCGGGACCTCGTGCATTATTGTTGTTGGCTTTTTCACTCGTAATTGAACCAATCTAATTTATGTTTATAAAAGATGTACTATTTGTACAAATGTTACTAATCTTCTGTATGATCGTTCACAAACAGTATGCAGAATAAGTATGCTGAATGTATTTTATTTAAACTTGGGATAAAGATACCTAACTAATAACATTAAAAATATTAATTAGGGTTACTTTTTACTAATAACTTTTTTTAAATAAATAAAGTATTTATTTTTATTACAATTTTCGACTTTCAGTGTACTCGGGCGTATTAAGTTTCAATCGGTTAATGATTTAAGTTAAGAAGATCATCAGTATGTATGAAAACGCCGCTTTTTGTAGTCATTCGAATTTGGTCGGATAACCAGTGTTTACGTTGCTCTTTCGATTTTTGTTTATATTTACTTAATGCGAAATATTTCACACTAGATATTTATCTTACATATTATTTGACTAAACGCACTAATTTTTTGTTAACACCTCAACATCTTAGGTTGATAATTGACAGTAATTTGTGTAATCACGTCAAAGTTAGAATGCCGTTTTTTGACTTTAATTCATATTATTCAAAAACGCATGTATGTACGCTTTTGATTTTTTTTATGGTAAATATACACGTTAAGAAAAACCGAATACAGTTTTCGGTGACCTTATATATTTTCTCATTTAGGCGCTACGATTTATTTTTTGATTTTTGGAAAAACCGCGATTACTTGAAAACTATAAATATTTTTTTGAACCTAATTTTGTCACAAATACGCACAAATTAAGAGCTATTTATGCGTGATTACTCCACATGCGCACATATAATAGTCTTTGAGATACACGATTTTGCAAAACGTTACCGCAGCAGGAAACGCAATATCTCGAAAACCTGAAGACGCACAAATTTTATTTTTAGCGCACAAATTTGCACAAATTTGTGCTCTCTGCTCATATACATTTTTTAACTCTCCGATAATTAGTTTAGATTTTTCTTGCTGGGGTAACGTTACCCCAGCTGGAAGTGTTTTTTCCGTTTATTTCCAAAACGACAACATGCACAAATTTTTTATTCGGCGCACATTTACAGTACATCGAGCACTAATTATTTGTCCCGCTCATATCAGTCTAGGTGCTACTTTCTAGCTGGGGTAACGCACACTTTATCTTCGACAGCTAGGCGTGCTTCGCTGATAACAGCCACATCGATATTGTAGCAACGAAGTTCCTGGGCAACTATAGCGGCTTTCCGCTCAGGACAGACATTAGTATCGCGATCCAGAAAGGTTCGGACGATCCAAATTTTTGGTGTTCATTTGCTTTTTGGTCGACGAGTGTGGTGATGCGCGTCTGCATCTATCATCTAGCTGTGGCAACTACCATTATAAGTTTTTAGGTGAAACATTTTTTTACACAACACCTTTTCTACTCCCTGGCTGAGCAGGGAAAACAGTGCTCTCTTAAATAGGGCTGCTTCGTCGCTCTCGCTATTGCCGAAATCACTCTCTCTCCCAACTCAGAACGAAGACGACCACGGCGTGTACCCACCCACAGGGCCGCTTTTGTGGAGGTCTTTGACAAAGCTCCGAACTCCGAACCTCTTTGCCGCAACCTGTCGCCGTCAGACAACACGAAGAACGAAGTTCAATTTAAGCAAACTAATGCACATAGGGTCATAGTTCAAGAATAATTATATAATTTAACAAATCAATAAACCACCAACTAACCTATAACTACATAATAAAGCTAAGTGCCACCATCGTGGTGCACTTTCTAACGTCAGCTTTCTAACAAAAATCGTAAGGAAATTGGTTCATCAGTTCGAAACTTGATGCAACTTTCATCCCTAGAATTCTGTCGGGAGTCATAAAAGGCTGGTACACTAACACTCGTCTACAACCTACCAAGTGGATGGAGTTTTACTATTCTATTATCTACATTCTACAGCTTTGGATTGGTCAATTAATAATATATTTTAAAAAAAATAACTACTACAAAGAGTACATTTAAAAAAAGAAATCAAATGAGAACTCAGGTACGGGTGACTACTCCAGGAAAACTTAATAATTCAAATTAAAAATCATCATTTATTAGATACAAATGAAATTATTAATATCACAAATTACAAATCTTATTAGCTAATTAAGAATTCATTTCATCACACTGGTTTCATTATATTACTTTTAACCATAATGTATTAATGGCTTAATTTCTCTAGGTACCAACAAAACCTACATATTTTCATTTATATTATATTTAGCCACTATAATTAAAAATGTTAAGACTTTTTACCACCTAATTAAACTTAATATATGTACTTTAAAACTTACAGCTAAAATGTAATAAAACTAAGTTTTTAGCATTGTTTTTGATTTTCATATTGTTCCTGACCAATAATAAACTGGTGTCCCAGATTTCTTATCTATAACAATGGAATTGTTAGCAGTCTTTGGCTAGTATTTATCTATACTATCCACTTCAGATCAGATATAGATTCACTATCAAATTACGATGATCGATCGATTACACATTCAGCTAGGTAGGATAACTTATTAACATTTCAGTTCTGCAACTTGCGAAGCAAATGAACTCTAATTGTTTCTAAACTTATATAATATTTATGATCCTGTTGTGATTCAATTTTCAAAAGCTTTTTACTTCTAGCATTTTTGAATAAAATGTAAATAAGCCATAACTAAGCAAAAAAAAAATTTTTGCTTAGTTATGGCTTATGAATTTTTATTGTTATGATATACTAAGTACCATGTTATGTTATTTTCATCTAGTATAATGTAATTAATAAAGAAATAAAGCTTTCTGTTACTTGAACGGTTTTACCTGAACTAACCTAGCTATTAGACATATCTCACTGTTTAAGTTTCAACCACAATGTGGTTTGTCTGAAGTCTTGTGACAGATTCTAATCTTCGTCAGAATACAAATAATACTGTTTTACTATAAAACATGTTGGATTTAAAACTCAGCATCCAATGTAAACACATTATCCTCAGGATCAGCCATTACTCCCCATTTCTGGTATTCACCTACTTTCTTCTCAAAAAAGTTGGTCTTTCCTTCTAAAGAGATGAGGTTCATAAAGTCAAATGGATTCTTCGTGTTGTAATGCTGCAAATGAAAAAAAAATTAGTCAACAAGTGTTAATTTATGTTTAAACAGACAAGTCTATAATACTAAGGCAAAGTATAACAAGTTAACTCGGAAAATGTCAAGTTTAAAGGCACTAAAGACCATGTTTACATAACATAATGTCTGACCATATAGGACAGGGTGTAACTCTTGTAATCAAAAAACCATCAACATGTTGTACATAAGACCAAAAAATAATTTATTTTGAAACTAATTAAAGATACAACACCTTTTCTCCAATCAGCTCAACCAGCAATCTGTCAGCAACAAACTCAATGTAATCTGACATCAGTTCACAGTTCATGCCTAGCAGTCTCACTGGTAGGGCGTCAGTTAAGAACTCCTGCTCTATGACCACAGCGTCTTTGATAATACTTAGGACTCTTTGTTTACTTGGTTTTTGAACTAAATGCTTGAACATTAAACAAGCAAAGTCAGTGTGGAGACCCTGTAAAAAAAAAAGATTTCAACATATTTCTCATAAAGAAAACATTTTATCAACACCAAGATTTGAACCTGCATCTTTTTGTCTGTCGCTAATGACTGCACTTTCTTAGAAATTGAGATATTGTTCATTTATATCATGTGGTTAATTTCTGTAAATCACAGGATAAGTGCAAAAACTTAAATGCTCTTACAGTCAATTTTAGTCATTCATTTTATTTAGTTATTTAGCCATTTGATGTATCCAAAAACAACATTGGATGTTATTGAAAATTTTAATTCAGTAACAGCAAGAGCCTCACATGTTCTCTGACACTGACAAAACTAGATACTGCTAGGTTTTACTATAAACTACTATTACTAGCTGTACCTTTGTCTATAAAATGATGTACTCTTACCTCATCTCTTGATATAAGCTCATTACTGAAAGTCAAGCCAGGCATGAGTCCACGCTTCTTTAACCAAAAGATAGAAGCAAAACTGCCTGAGAAAAAAATACCCTCTACAGCTGCAAATGCTATAATACGTTCTCCAAACGTGGCAGTTTTGCTTGCAATCCATTGTAGTGCCCAGTCCGCCTTCTTTTTAACACAAGGCAAAGTTTCTATAGCATTAAATAAGAAATCCCTGAAACAATGTTTAATAGCTTTATTATATTATTAACAATCTCTTATAATATAGGGTTTTTCAATTGGCACGCATAGATTTTGATGGCCTGTGGTGGTCATTTTGTTTTGGTGACTAATGTCAAATCTTTCTGTTTATTATTCACTTACTTATGCCAAATCATCATGGCAAATTACATGATTAAACAGCACTTTCAAATGTGAAAACTTTATAATCAAAATCAGTGATGGTTGACCATTACTACATGCACCAATTGAAAAACCCTATACAATACTATTATCATAGAAAAGTTAGCAGACCTGTGAAATTAAAACACATTATTTTTTAGAAATTTTCTTTTACTTAAATTTAATAACAATGATGGCACAGTAGATGTTAAGAAATACATAAAACATCTAAGTTTGATTTAATGACATCAGCACTTTAAGAATTATAACTGATTGAGGAAAATTAGATTATGACTCAGTATGCTATAAATTCAGTTTTAATAACATGCAAGTGCATGGTTCAATGTGTGATAAGACAACTACAGATATTTTATTTGGAAACAGTAATGGGTATAATATATTTAAACATGCATTATTACAAATTTCCACCAACAAATTTTGGCATATTTAGATGAAGACCATCATATCTCCTCAACAAAATTTCATCCACTCATAGGTATTACATTTAGAGAGTTCAGATAATATCATCTTACTCCTAAACTCATCATAAAAATCAGCCTATTTCACAGTCGGTAATTTAAAGCTATATTAATAAAATTAAAAACTATATTTTGTTACCTTTCTTTGGAATCACGAATGTATGTGTCAATTAATAGAGAGTACATTTCAGAGTGAACATTTTCCATAGCTATTTGGAACCCATAGAAGAATCTGGCCTCAGTAACTTGAACCTCTTGTGAAAACCGCTCCACTAGATTTTCATTGACAATTCCATCAGATGCGGCAAAAAATGCTAGAACGTGTTTTATGAAATGTCTCTCACAATCCTTTAAACTTTCCCAATCCGGTAAATCCTAAAATTATTATGAATCAGGATTGCCCGTTAACAAAGACACATTTTAGATATTTAGATAAGTAAGTCAATGTTACCTTTGATAAATCCACTTCTTCAACAGTCCAAAAGGAAGCTTCGGCTTTTTTGTACATTTCCCAAATATCTGGATACTGGATAGGGAATATAACAAATCTACGAGGGTTATCCCTCAGTAGGGGTTCTAATTGTGGGTCAAACTCAGGTGTAGATTCCTCTTTTTCTACTTCCATTTTAGATTCTTGAATGTTTCCGTTGTGGGAACTCAATACATTCTTAACTGGAGACTGTTAAAATAAAAAAGGTTTAAACAGAGTTATACCTACGTACCTAATTAAAATAGACACGAGTCCGCAAATACCTTAAGGGTTATGTTCCCGATGACATTGTGAAGATTTTCTTTATTATTAATATGAGACATTTTTAAAGTTTATAATGAAATTCTAATGAGACAACTCAACCAGAATCGAATCTTAACTCCAAACACAACACAACTGATAACTACAATTAAGCGCGAAAAATAGCGGAAAGTCAGAGTAAGTAGTCACGGTCCACTGTTTAAAAATCCATAAATGAAGGCAATATTGGCGGGAAAATAATTGCGTTCTAAAACTTAAGCAGACAACCAAAACAGTGGTACCCCAAGATAATTGATGTCTTCAAATATATGAATAAGAAATAATTAAACTAAAAGATGATACGAATAAATATGTTTTATCATTTAGTTTAAAAATCTACGAAATATAATAGAAATATTTAAAATACAAAATATTTTAAATTATTTACAAAAGCGTTTAGTTTTTGAGCATAGGTTTTCTTTGCAAATGTCATACATAAATCGACCAATCTCAATAAGGACAAGAAGAGCGGCATTTTTTTTAAAAATCAAAATAACATTATGTTTTCATTTTGGAAATTAAAATTAAATAATATAGTTTAATTACATTTGGCTTTATTGTGAAATACAAAATTTGACTCCTTGTTAATTTGAAAAACGTGTCAATGAGTCCTAAAAAAAATAAGAAGTTTTAATAATATTCCCGCGCAATTTTAAAATGCACGCTATTGGTTCAACCAACACCCAATCGAATGAAAATACGAGATTTTTTAAAATTATTTTCTTCATACGTAGGTTCGGCTAAGATCTTTTGGTCATGCTGCCACGTCTTCCGTACTTATAATTTTTTTTCTTGTTATTTATTTTAAAATCACTATTTCAGTTTCCTGTTTTCCCCCTTTTTTTATAAAATTCCTTAACTAAGTTCAAAGGTTACTTAAGTCCTTGTCTACGTCTCTAGTTTATAATTCCTTGAAGTTTTCATGTTATGTTTCTTCGCTAATTTCTTTTATTATAATATGTCAAATCCTAAAACAAAATTACCTATTACAAGCAAATTATAAAATTAAAATGCTGAACGCCAAAATCGTGGTCCGCGCCAGAACTTCACAACTATGTACAAATTATTTTTATTAATATTTTGTTTTTCCTCTCTTATAATATAATATAAGCACATATTATGTGCTATCTCCAGTGACCAACAAAAATACAATAGAGATAGCAAACACAAATGACGCCATTTGACACATATTTGATGTACACTTTTCCATTTTGAGTTGACCACTGAGATACATATTCTGCTGATGTCTTGCTTTGCTTGGCTTGCTTTATATTTCAATTCTTTTGTTAGGTTCATCTTTAATCTTCTTTCTTGTTCAGGCCTCTGCCTCTTCTGTCGTGATAAAACACTGAAATCTACAATTTTTTCTTACCGACGTACACTAGTATAGTTCGTTTACAGAGCCACATCTCTAACTAATATTTCCAAATTATTACAAATTACATTCATTAATTTACAAGAATACATATTTTGTAGTTTTTCTTTGTTTTATCTCCGAGATTAGGATTAAGATCAACAAAACGAGGGAGTGAGAACTAGTCTAGTTCTAAGGCAATTAGTACTTATCGGGTGTTCAAAGTGACCAAAGCCACATTAAACATACAAACAACTTCTGAAATTCCACTGAAAGGAGAACAGCGGAGTTCACATATGAGCACGTCCTGATGTCTCACCACTAAAAGATGCTGCATTCACAATCTACACGGATGAAATACATAGATTTTTGTAATTGTGTGTCGGTGTAACTTGTATATATACTTAAGACTTCTCTTAATAAATCAGATTAAAACCTTGGTTCTTGTCTCATTTACCATCCCCTCAAAGTGGCGAAGACACCTTCAAGTCCTTAATTGGTCAAGTGAGCCTGCTTGATCTGCTTTGAGAATATCACCACCTCCTTACCACCTATCCTACCCGTAGGGTTCCGTCTGCTACCGTAGGTCTATTGGTACAGACATCCCGCACTTATCTATGTAAGTATATATTATACCTTATGTTAGGGCTAGGGCTGGTAGCCATCAGGGGCCTTAGGGATATAGGGTGCTAGGTCTTTTAGGGTCTCCTGACATATGGTATATATATAT
This sequence comes from Calephelis nemesis, assembly GCA_002245505.1. Classification (NCBI taxonomy): domain Eukaryota; kingdom Metazoa; phylum Arthropoda; class Insecta; order Lepidoptera; family Riodinidae; genus Calephelis; species Calephelis nemesis. Next base: position 78,927 of record NJDD01000409.1, read on the forward strand.
GTATTCTGTTCCGTATCACCAACCCTCATGGGTTGGTTCATGTGGTCCTTCGAGTAATATTTGAAACCTGCGCGTATCGTAGGAATAAACATTATTAAAACATAACAATGACGATAAAATGCTTACGAAAATAATTTACGCATCTAATCACTAACTAACTAAATTTGTTATTAAAATACACTATAACGAGTCTTGTTTAGGAAGACCAATAATTACATTGTATAAGATTACGTACGTACATATACAAAACATACTTGTAACAAATTATATATTAAAAACTCTAGCCGTCACGTACAGGGCTGCTTTAAAATATACTAGTACTAGCTGTTACCCGCGGCTTCGCCCGCGTAGTCTACTAATTTGATATTTAGCTCTCTAACACTGCTCGTTAACATTTTAACTTAAAATGTAGCCTACATCGCTATCCAAAGTTTCATCTATTTTTTTTTTGTAAATATCAAAATCAATTCAGCAATTTTGCCGTCAAAACTGAACATACACTTTCTCTTTTCTAATTTCACCTCAGATAAATTGTAGGAATACGTTATTGTGTTTACAGTTTCATCTGCACTTCTGCAAATCTTGTGAAATTAAACTGTATAGCAGTATTTCCCAAAGTGGGCGATAACGCCCCCTTGTGGGCGCTGGACTCCTCGAGGGCAGACAAGAGGCCCAGAAAATAAAAGTGGCGATGGGTGACTTGAAACTCAAACTACTTCATATTTTAAAATTAACTGAAATTAATATCTTCAGGCTACACAACATCGATGTTCAAATACATTTGTAGAAATATAACTTATACGATAAAATAGGATCATGGTTTTGAATAACACACACTTGACATTGTCAAGTAGCATTACTATTACCAGTTTGGCGCAACTTTCATATAAAAAAAATAAAAAAAAAGTTTGCTATGTTTTTTATTCGCCCAAATCATATGACACTAGTTGCCTTATATCTGAATCTCTTTAGACTTACTTTTAAATTATACGGGTTATAATGTTTCAAGTAAACTTTATACAAATTCGGGTTTGCTATGTATCTATGGAAGTCCCGCCTCTTAATACAATTAGTATTATATTTATATACTCTTTGATTATTACTCGTTTAGAATATAGTTTTAATTAAATTTCAAGCGAGTCTTACGCGTTATTGAGGTTTTTAAGATAAAAAGTAGGGGGCGCTACAATCTTACTGACTTTAGTGGGCGTTGGACGAAAAGAGTTTGGGAACCTCTGCTGTATAGCAAGTTATGGAAACCTCTAATACAGGGGTGGACAAATTCTTTTGACCCCGGGCCGGTAAGTTAAAAAAAATCTAGTGGCGGGCCAGTGAACTATAATTAATCTTTAGGCGGGCCGGTTTATTAAAACACCTAAAGATAGCAGTAAATATTACGATTATAAAACGTTGTATAAAGATAACATAAGGCATTTTCTTTTTATTTTACAATCTTTTATTAAAATCCTATTAATATTATAAATGCGAAAGTTTGTATGTATGGATGTATGGATGTTTGTTACTCTTTCACGCAAAAACTACAAAGCCGGTTACGATGAAATTTGGTATGTAGGTAGCTGAAGACCCAGAATAACATATAGGGTACTTTTTATCCCGGAGTTCCCGTGGGATTGGGACTTACGCGGGTGAAACCGCGGGGCGCAGCTAGTAAAATATATTTATGAAGTCTTAACATATGAAATACGCAATATATATGAAGAAGTATCGATTCAGTATTTTAATTGTTCAAATTTCAATAGTCTTTTAACAATTCGACCATTATTTTTTTTAAGGACGATCATAATTTACTAAAAAAAAACCTTCGGCGGACCGGATTAAAACCTCTCAAGGGCCGGATCCGGCCCCTGGGGGGTAATTTGCCCACCCCTGCTCTAATAGATTTTTTTTCCAAATTTTAGAAATATACATATCGTCTCTGAGGTCTAACCGTATAAGTGCCCGGCTACAGGATAGTCATCTACCACATTGTGGGACTTAATGTCTTCGGCTAGTCGTGAGTGCTCTGGTTGTGCAGTTAGTTAGAACTAACCCTTAGGGGATATTTTCAGAAACTCACATTTAGAAATTGTAGCAACAAAATTAAACTCTTCAGCTTTTTATTATTAGTATGAACCGATTCTGTGATAAATTTGACCTTCCACAGAAAAATGTGGGAGAACATTTTGGCATAATGATGTGTCTACCTACTCCAAACGACGTCATTTGAAAACAATTATTGCATTTGCGCATATTGCTAAAAAATCTTCGAGATTCATCAGAATTGCACAATAAAAGAGACTTTAGCGGCTCAGCTGGTTCACCAAGCAAAAGTAATTATATCTTACCATTAACACAACCCTTCATCTTTGAATTTTAAGGTATCACAATGCTGACATTTTTTTAATATTTTTTTCAATTAATATCAAAGGAGTATTTTTATACTGTAACGTGTGGTCATAATATATGAATTCTGCATTAACAAAAACATTCCTATTAAACCTTCTGAAAATGATTCTACTTTGAGCTTGACGCTGAGCGCTAGCTGATCTTCTCCCTTGCGTCTGTGAAAATATCTCCAAATCCCTCAAAGACACTTAACGGTCAGTCTGTTCCGCAAGTCCGTTGAGCCTGAGTATGGAGTGACCATTGTCGAATGCTAGCAAGTGATCATAACCCACAAAAAAACTATTCTTACCAACATTTTTTTAGAGTTTCCCTCGACTTCCCCAGGATTTCATCATCAGATCCTCACCTGGTGACCATGGGACCACCTCTGAAATATACTCTTTCAAACAAAAAACGATTTTCCATACGAACATTCTTACCTCTTTTTACCCATTCTCCCTCATTTTCTAGTGATAAAAAGAAGCCTATATTATTTCGTTTATCATAAAGTGTTTAAATACAAAGTTCACTGTTACAGCTTTAAAAATGACGAATTTACATATAAACAGTCATCTCCTCTTTTTACCCATTCTCCCCCCTTATTTTTGCAATGAAGAGTCTGTGTTGTTCCTGAGAGACTATCCTATCTCTGTACCAAATTTCATCAAAATTGGTTCACTGATTTAGGCGTGAAAGCGTAACAGACAGACAGACAGAGTTACTTTCGCATTTATAATATAGTAGGGATTTCTTTATGTGTTTTTCGTTAATGATAAACTGATGTACGTGGTTCATTGTTATGGACTTATGGTAAAATTACTGTCAGATATTTTTCCTACGCTAATTGTGCCACCCCCGTTCATCCTCATAGGGTTTGATTTTCAAAAAAACGCTTAGATACGTATCTCATAATGTGTAGTGCAGAGCATTATTTCAGTGTCACGCAAAATATTTCAATAGAATTAAATTTCCCATACAAACTTAGCCACCTCCTTTGACCCCCAATGGGAGTGAATTTCGAAAAATCCTGAAATACGTGTTTCATCATTTGTACTAAAAAGCATTAATTCAAAGTTTCATGCAAAAATGTGCAATAAAAATATTTTTCTCATACATACTTTGCCACCCCTTTTAACCCATTTAGGGGTTGAATTTCCAAAAAATAATATGCCTATGTCCTTCTCATGAATGCAAACTATCTACATACCAAATTTCAGCAAAATCGATTGGTGGCGCGAAAAGGTAACAGACAGACAGACAGACAGAGTAACTTTCGCATTTATAATATTAGTGTGGATAAAGCCTCTTGTTCAGGTACAATTACTAAAAGATTCTGAAAAATCAAGCTAAAATCATAATCATTATTTAACACGGTTTATAAAGCTGGGTGTACAATCGAAACAAAATACCTACAATCTTTTGTTTTTGTTAAAAATATGGAGAAAGTTGTGTGACCAAACCCAGTGATATTTTTTATATTAAAGGCACAGATTACTTATGGATAATACATTAAAGGTGGCATGGACCATGGTGGCGTCACTGTTACTGTTTTGAGTTTGACCATTGTTTTGACCATTTGACATAGTTTTGACTTTTGACTAGTGTGACCAGGTTTAGCAGAATTCTACAATTTTAGCGTAATTTGACCCGAATTTTAAGATCTAGCAGATTATGTCGTTGATTTGACAAACCGGATTTTGGCAGAATTTAAAAATCACTGCTGAAAATTTACAGAATTCGACAGTGATTGATATCATCTCAGTTGATTTCAACTCATTTTGAGCATATAAATACTCTACTATTCATTATGTAGAAGGGTTACCCGTTTTTGAGCTGGAAACTCGTATATACTGTCCAGGGGAACTCTCCATTACTGTAAAACACAGAACAATATAACTTATTAATTAATAGAAATCTAGAAATTAATAGAAATTTTTAGTATTGCAAATGACTTTATTGAAAAAAGTAGCAGACAGCAGTCGAGGTCGATCGACGGTAATCAAGTCAATTATTAGAAAAGGATTTAATGCAGATACTACAAATGTAATATTCAGGAATAAAGGTGGTGTTGCAGTAAGCGCATAGAGTGTGCATCATTTTAAAGATTTGTTAGTTAACTAAACAAGCAGTCTTTCATTATTCGTCGTATTATTGATATCCTAACACCGAACACCACATGGAGACACTGCAGCAGTAAGCTGAGATTGTCGCTGCCTGAACATAAGCGCATTTCAGGGTGAATGGATCACTCTGCGTGTTTCATAAATAAAAAAAATACTGCGTGAACCGACCACCATGAGGGTTGGCGATACGGAACAGGACACCCTATGTCAGGAGACCCTAAAGACCTAGCACCCTATGTACCTAAGGCCCTAGATGCCTACCAGCCCTAGCCCTAACATAAGGTTTAATATATACTTATATAGATAAGTGCGGGATGTCTGTACCAATAGACCTACGGTAGCAGACGGAACCCTACGGGTAGGATAGGTGGTAAGGAGGTGGTGATATTCTCAAAGCAGATCAAGCAGGCTCACTTGACCAATTGAGGACTTGAAGGTGTCTTCGCCACTTTGAGAGGATGGTGAATGAGACAAGAACCAAGGTTCTAATCTGATTTATTGAAATAATTCCGAAGTATATATACAAATTACACCGACACACACATTCATACAAAATTCTTTGTGTCTCATCCGTGTAAGTTGCGGATGCAGCATCTTCTAGTGGAGAAACATCAGGACGTGATTGTATGTGTATTTTGCTGTCCTCCTTTCAGTGGCGTGCCAGCAGTTGCTTGTATGTTTAATGTGGCTTTGGTCACGTTGAACACTGCGATATAAAATTTATCGACGCCATGATAAATAAAAAGTAAACTTAGGCAAATGAAGAATAAGTAAAAGTACGCGAGACTTTAAATATACGCCTAACAATAAAACAAGAGTTCTCTTTGCTTCATTTATAATTATCTAAAGAAATTAACACAAAAAACACAGTGAATAAGAAAGAAGACAAAAATGAAAAAAAAGGAAATGGAAAACGTGCAGTACTTATTAGAATCGTCACTATAAGTTTTTCAAAATCATCGATGAAACCGTTACCACTTGTGCTGTTATTGAGATCATGAAATTGTAATCTTCGGAATAATAAAAGTGTAGCATTTTTACCCAAGTGAAAATAGCAAAAATAAAATAAAAGATGTACATAAATTAGTGAGAGTTCAGTGTTAAGACAAAATGTATTGTCGTGTTTTTACGGTTTAATTGTAATGAGCATAGTAGATAATTTTAAATCTATGTTATTACGTACAATGTGAAACTGTCAAATAATTTTACATTAGGGGGATTCTGCTGTCACGGTTATTGCTATAAACACGTGTTATTGTGATTAGTTTATACCTTGCTTTCTATTTCGGTCTTTACCATTACTAACGAGCTTCATTAATTGGTGCTGGTTATATAGGTGTTACAATTACATCCTGGGTAAGTAGGTTTTTGTATAAGAAGATTATTATGAATCCCCTTGCGCCAGATCCTCATGACCCACTTACGCACAGGACTTTATTCTAGATTCAGCCCCACAATCATTAGATTGGATAACACAGCCCGAGTCGCGAAAGCGAACCTTGGAAGATGACATTTCAGAATCAGTGTCAAAAAAACCGACCATAACATCGTCAACAGTTTGTACACATCCTAAATTGGATCAGATATAAATTATACAGTAATAGAGACAAAGGTCCCTTTCTGGTGCATGTTTCACGCTTTGAACCCGATTCATATGCGGGAACTGATATAAGATCCATACAGTTTAGACGCTTTTTGTATATTAATAACATTAAGGATATACTCAATGTCTGAATCTCATCCCGGAGATCTCATCTTAATATTCTAGTAGAAAAGGCAGTATTTATTCTTTGCTCCGAGCATCATTTTGCATCAGACCAAAGCTTTCCTGAGTTGACCAGGCAGAAGTCTATTAAAGCAGTTATATCTCAGGACAATATCTCATACATGGAAGCATTAGAGCAATTCCCTCCTGTTCTCCGGTCTTGCTCAGATGTTGCACATCAACTTTTTTCCCCACCTTCAAATCATTCTGCATCCGCCCTTAACATTAATAACTCTCAAAAGTCATATAAGAAAACCTCATACTTAGCTCGTATACCTAGGGTGACACTTGATAAAGGTTACAATAAGTCTACTTATTTAGAAAACAGTAGTAATATTCAATATTCTTTACTAAACTCTCAAAAAACAAGTTATAACTGGCCTTTCTTTTTAAAATCCTAAACAAATTCAGCGATTGCTTACCGACTAACGTTGCCCATCAAGTGCCATCCCTTATTTCCTCTCTTCAAAATGGCCAGATTCCTGCAGTGGAATATGAAGAGCCTTCTCAATAAAAAACATGAACTTTAAAGTTAATAGATGAAGTCATTGTTACTCTCTCGGAGACATGGCTGATTCCGCGGACTTCCATGCGGTTATCTGGATTCTCATGCCTCCGCGAGGACAGGAGTGACGGGGCTCCTGGATGCTGGCACCCTTGAGTATGAATTTTGACATGTTTAATGTCTTAAATAATTGGTCATAAACGGTCTGTATATTTCCGAATTTGGTCAGGCTCGGTTTTTCTTTACATTGAAAAATAAAACTTCGAGGTCGAAATACAACTTTTGGCACCCCTGATCGCACATACCAAAGAATTAGTTTTGCATATAATTGGTCACTAAAAGGTCATAATTGGTCAGTATATTTCAGAATTTGGTCAGGCTCTGTTTCATAGCTATTCGTAATTTAAATAATTTAAAGGTCACGAAATTGATTTTACCACCCCTAAGTTCGTATAATGACCCAATGAATTAATCAAATAATTGGTAATTAATTGGTCTTAATTGGTCAGTATATATCAGGTACAGACGAGTTCGCAATTTCTAGATATTGTAATTTTAAAAAAGTAGGGTAAAATTATAAGGGAAATTTAATATTTTTAATAACGTAAAAGAGTTATTTGGTTTTCTGTATAAGTATCATCTATAAATAAATAAAATAACTATGAATAAGAACCAAGAATTTGTAACTGCTTAAATGATTTGATTTTATCAAATTGACACCTCCTAAATTTTCCCTAAAAAGCTGGGAAAATTGGTAGGTTATTTTTTAACTCCGAAAATAATCAAATACAACTTTGCGGTTGTCGCATCTTGTCCGCCTCATAAAAGATTTAAATGGTCAGTATAGTCCAGAATTGTGTCAGGCATGGAAATTACAAGAATTAAAGAAAAGAGTGGAAATTTTAAAATTGCGTTTTAAACCTTTATTTGGTCTATTCGTATGTAAATCTATAATTCCTTATAAATAAATTAATACCAAATCAGGCTATTCGTTATTTTTGACAGAGTTCCAATACATACCATTTTCCCCAAAAAATAAGGAAATTTTCCAGCAAGTTTCTAGCTTAAATAATAACCAAACACAACTTTACAATTATCGCATCTGATCCGCCTCATGAAAGTCTTAAATGGTCAGTATAGTCCAGAATTGTTCCAGGCTTTGAAATCACAAGAATTAAAGAAAAATGTGGAAAGTTAAAAGTTGTAAACATTTACTTGGTCCATTTCCTTTAAAAACTACAATTACTTAGAAGAAATTATTGCCTGACCAGTGATTTGCTATTTTTGACAGAAGTCATATACATTCAATTTGACCAATTGTGACCTTTTAGTGACCAATTATAAGCAATACCAATTTTTTTGGTATGTGCGATCAGGGGAGCCAAAAATTGTATATTGACCTTGAAATTTCATTTTTCATGGATTGATTCCAAAATCGGAAATATACTGACCAGTTATGACCAATTACTGACCATTTGTTTAAGATATTAAACATGTAAAAATTCATACTTAAGGGTGCCAGCATCCAGGAGTTGAGTGACGGGTATGTAGGTACTGCCCTGCTAGTGAAAAGATCTGTCACTTTCAATCAAATTTCTTTTCCTCCTCACTATAAGGATATAAATGCAGTTGCTCTCAGAGCATTAGACATATCCTTCCTCTCGGTTTATATCCCGCACCCATCCCAATCTATCATTCCTGTTCTACGAAATATAATATCTTGTTTACCTTCTCCCATTGTCATTATGGGTGACTTAACTTGTCACCACACTACTTGGGGTTCCTATCGTTCAGACTCATTTGCACAATCACTATTAGATATCTGTGATGAGTTTAATATATGTTTACTGAATGATGGATCGCCTACAAGAAGAGTTAACCCAGTACAAAACCCGAGCAGTGTTGTTAACCTTTCTTTTTCTTTCCCATGTTTAGCCTCAACCCTCCCTCCATTCTTATGGGAATGACCATTTTCCTATTGCCATCAACTTTTCCGGAATCCTACATTATCATCCTCGTCCTTAAAACATAACTTATCCAAAGATGAATGGCCAAATTATCGTTCCTTGTTAGATGAGAAAATCTACGCTTTGCCAGATTTAACTCCTCATAACTTTTTGTTTGCCTATTCACAGTTTACGGATGCCATCATGTCTTCAGCAGATACCCATATCCCCTTAAAAAAAATTAAAGATAGGAGAGCTTTACTCCCTTGGTGGGATTCCGATTGAACAGAATCGTTCCAATTAAGGAATGAAGCAGGGATAACATATAATAGATCTATGACAGCGGAAATTATATAAACTATAAATACATTGCTGCTAAAACAAGGAGTTTATTCACTAAAAAAAGAAGTTAGGTTGGACAAGATTCCGTGAATCTCTAAATCCTAATACAAAGTCCTCACTAGTTTGGAAAAATGTAAAAAGGTTTCGGGGTTGCCTGTGTTATGGCTGTGTATTGAGAATATCACTTCCAATGACTATTCTTAGTTAGCGAATCTAAAATACAAACCAATGAAGCTGAATAGGTAGCTTAAACTTGATGAAACAATAGATTTTGCTTATATTTAAAATAATGCTTATATCTTAAACAGCAAATTATACTGATCTACGGAAAAAAATAAAAAATGAACATGAAAAGGATGGTTGCGTTTTGCGTTTAAATATTTAGAAATGCTGTAATATCCTTTTTGAATAATTTTCTTTTAATAGTTGATTTAAATATCCTAAGTGGAAGAGCTTGAATCTCACCGGGGACCTTGTTGTAAAACTTTATAGATAAACCTTTAAATGAGCTACTGATTTTATGAAGACGACTACAATCATTAGTAATTTTATCTTTATTTCTAGTATTATTAGATTATCACTGATTCTATTATACTAGTACTGGTGCTGGTTTTTTAACATAAATTAAATTTTCAAATATGTATTGTGAAGCTACAGTCCATAAATGTTTGTTGCACAGACTGTTTGTTGTTTTAACAAGTTCTCTAACAGACACCTTAGGTCCAATGTTCTCTCTTCTTTCTTTCTTTAAGTTTTGGCCTTTACGTTACGTTATTTTGCCATTCGTCAAGTAAAAATTTGCATCAAATTTTATATCAATTTTGATCAACTATAATTAGTCATTAGTCATAAGTCGTCAGTAAGTCATGTCAGGCTCTTGGGTAAAGCGGCGGTCTCATTACACAAGCTCATGTAAGGAGATTCGGCGGCAACGAGGAAACACATGATACGCTAATTTCTTCATGATTATTTCATTTGCGCACTTTCACTGAACAAAATCGTACAAAATGCCACCAAAATTGACTAATTTAACTCTATACCAACACGAAATTCAATAATTATAAAAAAACTTAGACCATCTTTTATCTCGATGGCACCAAAACTCTGGTCCAATGTTGTAAATAGCTCGAATCACTCGTTTCTGTAGATTGAAAAATGTGTTGACATTCGCTGCATTTTTCCACAAAAGAATGTCATAAGCAATTACACTATGAAAATTGCTAAAATAAACCAACCTAGCAGTGTCTACATTAGATATTTACCTAACTCTCTTAATAGCGAAAGCTGCAGAAGCTAGTTTATTCGATAACTTAGCAATATGTGGGCCCCATTGTAGCTTTGAATCCAGTGTAGGGCCCAGAAATGTAGTCGATTGATCATTAATCGATTTCTTGCTTTTAACAATAATATTTTCACTCGAATGTTTGACGTTAGGAGCAGTAAATTTGACACATTTCGTTTTATTGTCACTTAAATGTAAATTGTTGGCTGTGATACACTCCTAATTTTTAGTTAAAAAGCACTTGCGATATCATAATTTGGTGTTTTTATTTTGACATTAACTGATAAGGAAGAGTCATCGGTAATCAAATCGATTTCATGATTGTTATTTACCATTTAAGGCAGATCATTGTTAAAAATGAGGAATAAAAAATTGTCCAAGAATGGACCCCGTGGTACACCGATAGACAGTTTAGACCCTGGTGATAACTGACCATTGATATTTACTTTCATAATTCTGTCGCTTAAGTAAGATTTGAGAAGTTTTAGTAATTTACCTCTAATGCCATAATGGTACATTTTTTAACTAACATTTCAAGTTGTACGCAGTCAAACGCTTTAGACAAATCACAAAAAACTCCCACGGTAGTTTGTTAGTTCTCCCAGTCTCGAAACACATGTTCAATCAGCTCAACACTAGCATCGGTAGTCGAACGTCCTTTTGTGAATCCATATTGTTTATTGTTTAACTTTCTTACTTTCATTAACTATGTTAAATGTTATTAAAAAAAATTTTAAAAAGTTTGTGTACAAGCTAAATCTAATTTCGTAAGCAATAAAATAAAAAATAGTACAAAACATTGGACCTAAGGTGTCTGTTAGAGAACTTGTTAAAACAACAAACAGTCTGTGCAACAAACATTTATGGACTGTAGCTTCACAATACATATTTGAAAATTTAATTTATGTTAAAAAACCAGCACCAGTACTAGTATAATAGAATCAGTGATAATCATAACTACAATACTAGAAATAAAGATAAAATTACTAATGATTGTAGTCGTCTTCATAAAATCAGTAGCTCATTTAAAGGTTTATCTATAAAGTTTTACAACAAGGTCCCCGGTGAGATTCAAGCTCTTCCACTTAGGATATTTAAATCAACTATTAAAAGAAAATTATTCAAAAAGGATATTACAGCATTTCTAAATATTTAAATAATAAAAATCCATTGAACTAATTTATAAGCTAAAAAAGGGATTAATTGTATATTAATCAAATTTTTATTTTGCTTATTATAATTCATGACTTTTTTTCAATTATCTTGATTTTTTATACAAATTTAATTTAAATTTAACGTTCTAACATTGTTACGAATTTACAATTTACATGTAAATTTAGGAGTTATAAAATTTATTTTAATTGTGACTTACTTTAATATATACGAGCAGTATACATATTTGTTATAATATGTCAGTCCTTATACATAGTCATTGAAATCTGACATTTTTTATTTTATACTTTAATTTTAATTTCGATATTATTATGTACTTATTTATTATAATTATATTGCCTAATATATTTTGCATTTCTTACTTTATTACATTGTATTCCCTGTTTTTAGGGAAAAACCATAACCTGGTCTAACTCATCTTTTATTATTTTTTAACTACCTGCATGTTTTGTTTATATTATTGTCATTTATTAGAATGCTCTTGAGACAGGATTTGTTTATGTGCCTATTTATTATGTGGTTTGTTAAAGGCTGTAACTGTCAAAACATAGTTCTAACCATTCCAACATCAAAATTACCTTTAAAGAGTATATCAGTTTGGCGCAACTTTCATATCAAAAAATAATAAAAATAAGTTTGCTATGTTTTTTAATCGCCCAAATCATATGACACTAGTTGCCTTGTATCTGAATGACTTTAGACTTACTTTCAAATTATACGGGTTATACTTTTTCAAGTAACTGTACAAATTTGGGTTTGCTATGTATCTATGGAAGTCTCGCCTCTTATTACGTAGTATTTATTTACTCTTTGGAGTATATAATCACTACGTTCTAAGAGACGCCAATACCTATATTTAGTTCAGCTCTGAAATAAACGGCAAATAACACCAACCACAAAACATTGTAGCGTAACCCATTGACCTCTAAGTATATGGACATGAAATAGTTACCAAAAAAGCCTGCCGCTGGCTATTAAATATGGCTGCCATTTGACATTACTAAGGCTGTCCAAAAATCGTAAAGTATCGTTATCGATACATAATCCATGATCTTAAAATCAAAAATTTTCAATAAACCCCCGCCAAACCAATTTTTACGATAGTTACGTTTCCAACGATAAACACACACTATCGCACACATTTTAATGTGCTTTAGGCAAATTCCAAATATAATAAAACACAATACAGTCAAGTTTTAAAAAGTATGATCAATCAGCAACCTCCCGGTTTTTTCATTAGGTCCTTGTCAAGGTATTCACTATAATATTTATATTGCGTCTATAGATCACGGTGCTATTTTATCATTGCCATGTGCTTGTCTGCACACTTATTACGTAATATACCAATTTTCGATTTCGACAAAATTTGGTATAGTAATTGTTTTAGACACTTTAAAGAAACATATCTTAATAATATTATCACGCTGGCAAAGCCGCAGGCAACAGCACAAAACAAAATTTGCGTCAGAAAAGGTAGTATTTCAATATCGATACATGATCTATTAATATAGATATGAATTATTAATATAGATATTATCTAATGAATCTATTAATATAGATATTATCTAATGAATCTATTAATATAGATATTATCTAATGAATCTAATAATATAGATATTAATATTTACCTCTCGATTGAAATTGTTACAAATATATAGCTACTCAGTTGGCTTATAAATAGGGAAATGCAATGAAAAGAAAGAAATAACACTTTTCACCAGCTTGTTTTTTTTATATTGTGATGTTCAAATATGTTTACTTTTACACAAGTTAACTCTTTATTTTTATTACAATATTCATTATCATTATAAAAAATGTGATCAGATTATATTCAAACCACTTTCCTTACTTAAAAGTGAGCACTTGAAATAATTCTTATAACGATAGACATTTTCAGTGGCAATTTTTATCTTGTCCAAATATTCTTTTCTGGGAACGTAAAATAAAATATCGACAATTGTAATAGTATAATATAATAATATATAATAGTATACTTCACTATAAAAATTGAACACTCAATATGAATTCTTGGCAAGCATGACAACTGCCATGACGTCAATTTAAATCGACGCCAATATGAGCATAGACAAAAATGTCGTTACCTCTTTCGGCGTACCTAATATCAACGTTTGTTAAAAAGAGACAAAGGGATGTTGTTAAATTATATGTCGATTCCAACGGTATTTATACAACTAAATTTGCTATATAACATTGTTGCACTTCTTTATATATTCCTATTTCTATGTATTGCGTAACCATAAACTGTACAATGTTGACCCCACTGACAAGTTGTCATAGTTGCCATTGGATAGTGATGGGAAAAATCGATAATTATTTACGACAAACGTTAGTGATGTGCTTTTTTTTCGATAAAAATAGCTCCTCACATCTCAGTATTATTAAATTTAAAATTTCGAAATATTACATTATTACGACCAGATTTACTGGTACAAGCATGACTTAATAAAGATAATAAATAAGAGGCGATTTTTTTGAGTACGTATTTAATAATGAACACCAGAATTTTACTATTTTCTGCAGAATGTTATTTGTCATGATTACAAAATTTTTATCATAGTAAATTTCACAAGTACAACTGAACCAAGTACCTTACGATACACGCAAACCTAAATTTTACGACGTAAACCTACAACGTAAACTTTACAACTTCTATCGTTTATCGACGAAGCACAGATTTGTAGGATCAGGTTTGAACGATGAGTAACATAGTACTGTCACAGGTTGCCCAAGGTAAATGTAATAAAGACACCATTATATACTTCATCTTTAAAACGAACAATGTTTTGAATATTTAAACAGATGTTGTTCATTACATTACATTGACATTCATTTTGCAAAGTAGCTATGCTAAGCTATTTTAATATATACACAGAAGTCTTAATCTTCTTAAAACTAAACAGAACAAGCATGAAAATATTTTATTGCACATATTTATTTCCCCGTGTTGGTCCGGGCTCCTTTGTAGAATAGACCATCTGCCTTCCTTGCCAGGCAGCTCGTAAAAGGCGAGCAAAGGCTCACCGTCACTAACACCGTGAATTCTGACTAGGTGGTATAGTTTAGCAGTGACTCGCCCGGATTGGTACCACCGCCTTACCTATTCCTGCCGCCATAACGTCATGACGTGTTCCGGTTCGGAGGGTAAGGTAGCCGGTAAATTTACTTTTGCTCGAGGCCTAACATTCCGGCCCCAGGTTGGCAACGCACCATTACCACCTTTGGTGTCTCTAGGCGGCGTGAATTTCTTACCATCAGGAAATCCGTCTGCTTGTTTGCCTTCCAATATCATAAATAAAAGTCTAAACACAATAACACTAAAAATACACTAAGTGAAATAGCGTTAAAACGTCCAATGATTTACTGAAAATCTAAAAACAGTAAAATTGATAACTGAACACTAATTTGAAAACGCAGATTAAAGAAGTAAAACTTTTAAAAACAAATTCTCAATAACTTGTTTCTCAACAACAAAGATGGAAGAATTTATATTTTAACAGTGAGTAGTTGTCAGTTGTCTCATAAAAGATAATGCCAATCGAACGACACAAAAATGGTTGCTGTCAGGTTGGTATTTGTGATCGGTTGAAACAAATTTAAAATTTACATTCAAATTGTATCTTAAATTACTTAAAACAAAGTTTAAAATTGAGTGCAAATTGCAATAAAGTTTGTTGATGTTCCATAATGTCCACCCACTGATTACCTTTACCCGTGAAACGTGTAGTTATTGGGATTGTTACATTCTGGTATTTCACATACGCTTACAAAACACGGCACCTTACTTGCATGTAAATTTCCTTTTCTTTTAATTTTAAGATTATTAAATATCTAATAACTAAAAATTAGTATCAAAAAATTCACAAAATATGGCATATCAACGGTCTTTCGGGGACGCTTTTACTCTCATAAATATTGTCACATCAGTACCTGACTCTCTCTATCTTTTCCTCTAAGGCAATTTGTAGCTGGTAAATAATTGTAAATGATCTTGTGAATTCCAAATCTACGCTGACACCTTATTTTCATCTTAAAGGACGTTCAAAACTCGGCGATTCTCTATAAAATATTGACACAACTGATAAAACTTGTTGATTAAGTATTTATGTTTGAATTTTTGTTTTTTATTTGAATGACATACTATTGCAAGCAAGCATAAAGTAGGTAGTATTTAAATGTTTATCAGAATGTTGGCATAACTACAATGGGAACTAGCAGATCTTAGCAGAATTTGGCCGATTTAATCTTAAATTAAAATCTGTTTTCTGGTCACACTCACACTGCTTTTGACATTTTTTACATTTGTGTCAAAATTTGTGTTCGATTGTGACTTTGTGCGGAAAGAGTAGAATTGTTTTTCGTGATAGTGTAAAATAAAACATTGGAAGAATAATTGGTTTCGCATATTTTTCTGTACGCTTTAGATACAAAGAATAGCTATATTAATATCTCGCAATGTCTGATAACGATGATGACTATATGTGTGAGGAAGAGGAAGACTATGGTTTGGTAAGCATTTTAATATTTTGGTGCCTCTCTAACTTTCCTAAACCTAATATATTTGTAATGTATGTAAGATAAAATTTTAATTATAATAAAATGATAAAAAGCACTGTAATGCTATGATTTAACCTTTAATTATTGTGAATTAATTAATGTTTGTCAAAGTTTTCTTTTGTGCTAAATAAAAACAATATTTTTATCCTATTTATTTTCGTTTAGTAAAGCAATCTCCATTCTAATATCTTCGCTTTCGTTTTCAATACCTGGTTAGGCACTGATCTGGGTTTTAAAATTGGTAAGGTTCACAACCTTTAAAAAATTTACCATTTGAAAGGTAAAATACCAATCCGTTTGTGATCTGCATAAATTGCATTTCTATAATACATACATCACCTGATGACGATTTAGTTAAGTAATCTCACTAAACTGGCACTATTAATTTTGTTTTGTTTGTTTGTTTGTTGTAACTGTAACATATCTCAAAATTAACATGTAATTACATAGTTTTAAGATAATCCCTCATTGATGTCTGCTTTTCATCGTCTTCAGATGCTCTACTATCTTTTGCTTTTTGTCTTAAGTTCTTGTATAATAGCATACTAAACACTATATTCTTGGCACGTGATAAGTTTTAGGTTAGAATGCTAGATGAAAACCCGGTGATGAAGTGCATAGGTGTAAAGGGGCAGAGATTGCCAAATTGTTATACATATTGGTCTATTGATTTGACAGATTGTAGCCTCATGTTGAATTAACAAGTCAACACTACGTCTCCTTCACTTCGTTAACTTCACTTGCAAGTTGTCCCCATTGTGTCAACATCAAGGAACTGCTGGTATGACATGGTCTTAAAATCATCAATGAAGGAGATGTAGGAGGACAGTTAGGTAGAGATGTGGCAAACTACTTAGGTGAATTAAAGTTATAGTGGTGGTGTTATGTCATACTAGGAGAAAATAATAATATTGAATATTGAGATTGTCCCTAGTGTAATTACATTGTTTTAAAAAAGTTTTTCTGCTTGCATATTTTTCTCATTTTGGATTACGGATTTTAAATGTAAGGACTTATTATAAGATTTTTAAAAATTGATTTTCTTTATAATAACTAACTTTTATTACAGGAATACTCAGAAGACAGTAATTCAGAGCCAGATGTTGATTTAGAAAATCAGTACTACAATAGCAAAGCATTAAAAGAAGAGAAGCCAGGTGCTGCATTACATAGTTTTCAAAAAGTTTTGGAATTGGAAGGAGGGGACAAAGGGGAGTGGGGCTTCAAGGCCTTGAAACAAATGATTAAAATTAATTTTAAATTGGTATGAGTTCATATATTGTAATACTACTATTTTGCAATATACTCTAAGTACACACACCTGGAATCACTGCATGTATAACTAATACAAATGATCTAACTTCAATGAGCTTCGGCTTTACACTTTATACTTTTATTTTTATTTGTCTGACCTAATCTTTATTTAAGCGAAATGATTAATTATGTAATGACAACTCTATGTAGATATCTTTAACTCTAGAATACTAAAATATTGTAAAAATTACGACAACGAAACAACGATTCCTGGAAAAACAATATTCGCGTCGTTCACGTGCCACCTTCCCCATAAGTTTGAACAGTGTGCCACGTGCTGTCATTGTGGTCATGCGTCATTTGTGCATTGAGTTACAGCAGAGGTGTCATAAAATTTACGAATGTTTAGTGTTTACGTCACTGTTGAACGATGATAAGTTTGCTTGTCTTTATCATTTATTTGCAATAATTTTATATTGATTTCAGTTTATTTTGTTTATTATGTTTGAAGGACCAAATTCAAGAAAAATATGTGCCTTTTGTCCATCGAAATCAAGAAAAATGACTTGAACATGTGTCCTAACTCTGTAGAATAAGTTAATTATATTATTATTTTTTTAATGTGTGCTCTTAAATCCAAAGAATGATAATATAGCTTCTAAAACAGTAAAACTTTTGATTATCTTGCATGATGTTGTTTCATTTCGGCATCGTAATTTTTAGGAATGTTTAGGAAAAACGTTATTCTTAGGATAGTAATCTAGGGTTAAAATACATTTGGATTGCTGAAGCTTGATGAATATAGCCGAAGCTCATAATATAATAGCATTACCGTAAATGATTTGTTATACTTTTGTTTAGATGACCAATGAATTTGATAGACAGTGACATTGATAGATATTATGCTATAAAGACACTAAAACAAATTTGTTAACTTCCATCTATGATCATCATACAAATGTTTATACCTGTTGAGAACATATATTAACAGTATTAACCTTCAAAATAGCAATTTAAAAAATTATTTTAATTTATACTAGCTACAAATAAGGTAATTGATAATCATCTTGCTTCATTATTAATCTTGTTTTATATTAGTTGAAAGCATTTTGTTAATATTGTCTTTGCAGAATACTGCATTCCTGCCAGGCAGCTCGTAAAAGGCGAGCCATACCGTCTCTTACACCGTGACATTTGATTAGGTGGTAGAGTTTTGCAGCTAAATCACCCTGGATTGGTACCACCGCCTTATCTATTCTTGCTGCCATAAGTCAGCTCTTGCCATTGACGTGTTCCGGTTTGAGGATAAGGTAGCTCACCTTCTAACATCCCCGCCTCAGGTTCGCAACGCACCATCACCACCTTTAGAGTCTCTAAATGACGCAATTTTTTTTCATCGAAAAATCCATTTGCTTCTTTGCCCTTCAATATCATGAAAAAAAAATTTTGTTCTTTTAGGGTAATTTTACAGAAATGATGGCTAGGTATAAGCAACTGCTCACATATATCAAAAGTGCTGTCACAAGGAATCATTCAGAGAAGTCAATTAATTCTATTCTTGATTATATATCTACATCTAGAAATGTAAGTATATTCATCAATGTGGTGATGGAAATTTCACAGTTTTGTATTTTTACATTAAAGCATAATAAAACAGATTAGTTATATAGATATAACTTATAAATCTATTTAATAACCTTTGAATCTATTTGATTCTAAATACTAGTACTTGAAAATAAAAGAAAAAAGTCATTTCTTTTTCTGTTAGTGATTGTAGTAAACTCCTACAGGATTAGGTAATTTTACTCATAGTGCCTTTTTAAACTTTTCGTAAAATATAGCCTTTGATATATCATTATGTATTAACTAACTATAATAAAAAATAAGAATATTTTAATTAATAGAACTGCCACATAGTTTATTTATGCAATATTATACGTTTTAATTGTTAACAGAAAAAAAAACAAGCAATTGATGTTATAGTGATGAGAAAAACACACCATATTTAGGCACTAAAGATGTTTATTTGAGTAATGAACTTATTGAGTAGGCACTAGGCAATGATGTATACTTAGTCTGGCCATAAATACTGTTA